>JARJCP010000243.1:0-69826 GCA_029281795.1 Mycena crocata | reverse complement strand
TTTAACCAAACCCAGGGTTGGCTAGTTTGGCCAATCATTGACCTGGTATTTTATTTAGGGTTAGCTCGCACCTAATCGAGCACACCCAAAACCCTGAAAACCGTATGGACCCATCCAAATCTGGATTGCTTACATTATATACAGGGTTCCGTTTATCCGTTTGTACTAATTCAGTGACTCGTGTGTTTCTCCTTTTAGATTCAGCAGTTTGTATAAATAGAGGTAGTTTCTCTCTGTATCGCCAGTGGATTCCACCCTTCGTAGTTAGGCGCTCCAAGCTAATAGCTAGAGAGTCGCTGTTGTGAAGTCTGAAATCTCCTCGGAGTTACCGTTGGAAACTATCATAGTTTCTCTCGTTAGTTCTACTTGCAATAAAATTGGTTGTTGGCTATAAAGTTATCGTCCCACTGCACAAGTTTAGGAAGATTAGTTTGGTTTAGTTTGGTTTAGGCAAAGGCAGTTTAGGACACGAAAGCTTAGAGCTCACAATTGAGGCAACTTGGACTTAGAGTTCAGTTTGGCCAAACTTGCAATTAGATCCGCGAAAGTGATTACGATTGTATCAGGTTATTAGATAACCATCCCAACCTCCCCTCCACCCCTCATTTCGATAAAACACCTCCTTCACGTCTTTTAGGGTCGCTTAGCGCCTTGGACTGTTGGGCCGTCGCCGTTGAACCTTTAAGCTCAGCTGGTTACTTTTCTCGTCGTAGTCCCAAATTGCCACAACATATACTTTGTTGGAACCCCGAAATCTCGCACGCTTTGTTAAGTTCTGTGATAGTTTTGTGGTAGTGATTAGTTTGGTTGTTTTAGTTGTAGTTTTAGTGTTGGTTTCTTGCCGCACTATTACTCCAGTGCCACTTCCAGCCGTTCACCCACTAGCCTCACGGCAAGCGTCTCAGCGTGACTGTCGATCTGAATGAAAAAATACAGTAATGTATCATACATTATTCCCAGGGTTTGCGGAGGCCTCAAACTGCCACTGCTATCTGGCAGAGCATCATTTTCTTCACAACATTACTGTTGTGGTGTGGTTGGCGGTTTCGGGGAGATCCATGCAGTAGTTTACGGTTGTTAGGTTCGGATGTCCGTAGATTAGTTAGCATCTGGGTTTTCTGCTTCTACTCCCATCCCGCTGCGAGCCCCGTTGGCTCATCTCCGGCCCCCGAGACCCTGAGCGGTCTCCATCTTGGTGATTGGAGTGTGCTTCGCTCTACCCCACGTGTCCTTTGGCCCAGATAGGCTTTTCCATCTCTCAGAGCAGTGTCTCTCCGAGTCGACTCGACTCGCATCTGCTGTTAGCGGACTTTCTGGCTTTTTTTCCCGACTTACCACCCATCCATCGACTCCTCGGCACATATTGGCACCGGCTCACTCGTATCGACCGCGTTTTCTGATGCACATTCACACACACCATATCTCTTTTTTCCCGTGACGTGTCATTCAGATGACGAAACCTTGGGCGAAGGAGAAAACAAGGAGAAAGAAAGTGGAGGAGGCACGACGAGTGGAGGAGAATAAGGCATGTCCAGAGCTCGTAAGCACCCCTGCCCCATTGCCCACTTCTGCCATCCTTGCTCTC
This sequence comes from Mycena crocata, assembly GCA_029281795.1. Classification (NCBI taxonomy): domain Eukaryota; kingdom Fungi; phylum Basidiomycota; class Agaricomycetes; order Agaricales; family Mycenaceae; genus Mycena; species Mycena crocata. The sequence goes on along the minus strand of JARJCP010000243.1, from coordinate 68,241 downwards.
TTTTCCATGCCGGATGAGCAAGAACGGCAACAATTTCATGCTGGTCGACTCCGCTGGCAGCCTGGCGACCAGATGCGCTGTGGCTCGACGGTGTACTCCATTGGCGAGGACAGTCTCGTCTCCAGCTGGTGCGAGAGCGCATGCAAACAGCCTCTCGCCGACATCCACGTTGCATCTTCCCAATCAATTCCACGGGATTTTTCTGCCCTTCGCAGCGAATCCCCGCATCCATGGCGCACCGTCCGCCGGCACAACCATCACCTACTGCCGCAGCGTCGCGAGCAGCGGCCATTCCCAAAACTGTTCCCGAAACGGACGACAATCTCTGCCCCGCACGCAGACACTGTTCTTGCCCTCCAAAGCGACCTTCCCAGGCCATCTTCGCCGCCACCTCAGCCAAATCCCCCACTGCTCTCACCACCATCCATTGTCAACACCACACCGCCTTCTATTGAGCCCGCTACTACGCTCCCCGCTGAGACTGCTTACGGACTGGTACAAACCAAATTCGCTCTGGTGTGTGCGCGCGAGCTTCCGCACATCACTGTGACTCTAGACCAGGTTTTTGACGTGGTTTGGGGCCCACATGCAACCAACAAGAACAGAAACCTACTGGTGAAGCTCCCTCCAGATCGACTCGTTTTTCTCTGCACTCTGGCCGCCATCGCGGCATTAGAGCCTGTCTTCGAAGGGTTTCTTCAACCCGCGATTACGGACTTTGCACATGCCTGGGTTGCTCATTGTCGGGGAGAGTCATTTGGTTAGTAGGATGGCGCGGGGTTGCGCCACGCCCCTCGCTTCGCTTGGACGTTTTTTGGAGGGGGGTGACTGGTGTGGTTGGCGGTTTCCGGGAGATCCATGCAGTAGTTTACGGCTGTTAGGTTCGGATGTCCGTAGATTAGTCAGCATCTGGGTTTTCTGCTTCTACTCCCATCCCGCTGCGAGCCCCGTTGGCTCATCTCCAGCCCCCGAGACCCCGAGCGGTCTCCACTGTGCAACCTCTTTTGAAAGTTATGAAGCGGCCAATATGATTTAATTCAAGCCTAATGTATCGTACATCATTTCAAGGAATTGTGGAGTCCTCAAACTAAGGCAATGAGTGAATGTGCCAGATAGCAGCACTGCCACTGCCAGATAGCAACCCAGCTGATCGGAACATCAACCGATTCTTCTCTATTCTAGCTCTGCTACATTTACACTGCCAAAACGCAATAATTCCTGATTCAAGGTAACAAATGTTTCAGAAGGAATCACTGGTTGTGCATTAATCCTGGAATTGCGAGGAAAGACTCTCTACACAAGTCTCGCAAACTTTGCGGCGGGTGGTCGAATTTTTTGGGTTGTGTCACGCTGTCCCAGAGGCCGTGTCGAATTATCGAATTGGTTCAACCTGGTCACGCGTCACACCCGCTGTCAATCTGAATGAAAAAATACAGTACCTCCCGTTTTCACCTCTCGCGGATGGCTCAGTATTAAATGGTGCGACCTAACACTGGGGGCAAAGGCCGGGGCACCTTAATTTCAGGTGCCTCCGACGCATGTTCATCAAAGGTTATGATGGCTGTTTTGGCACAAAGGAAATAAAGGTGAGGATTGTGCAAACCGGATCCGTTGCACCTGCAGACCACATGCCTCGGAGGCACCGGATGTCCAGGTGCCCTGGATTTTGCCCCCAGTGTAACTTCAGGGAACTCAGCTCTCGCCTCTTGTTGTCGCCTCGGTACTCAACTTCGCGTGGGTTTTTTGTGCTCTACGTTTATACATGTCCTTGGGGCTTTCGATTCGGAGCCGAGGGTTGCCGTCTCGCTACATCCACGCTCATTCTGAGTACCCCGGATTAGAGCTCTTGAATATACTGGCACAATGCTGCCACACCATTGTGCATTCAACTTCATGGTCACACTGGCATCCGACGTGCCTTCTTCGTCTCCCACCAGGTCAGTGGCAGTTCAATGACTTTTATAGTTGACAAATTTATTTCCGCGTGCGAAATGGGGAGAACATACGTATATTGCAGAGTTCACGGAGTTCACCGTGAAGGGGTTCACGGTGAACTCCGTGAACCCGGCGTTATATAGTCCAGTATAGGCCCTGCCAGTAATATTAGGATAGGGATTAGGTGGAGGGCCACACAGAGACACCTCAGGCGATATATAATGCTTGTTGTAATGATACACAGGATAGAATAGACAACAGTGTTTCTTTGTGTGCGCGAAGAGGACCTACCATTCGATGCCCCGGTTCGGGGGACCCCCCGAGCGCACATAAAGCCTCGTTCGCGCTTTCTATATATACCCACCGTGCCACCAACAACGGCGTGATCTCAGTGGCCATAGTAGGCGGGACGAGTCAGTAGCTTGGTCAGCAGTTCACGGAGTTCACGGAGTTTGCGCAGTTCCTGAGGTTTCCGTGTACTCTGCAGTTCAGGGATTTACTGGAAATGGGTCGGAAGCCGGGGAAGCGGAACCAGCAGCTGACACCGCCTGAAGTATTCTCCCGCAATCCAGGACAGATCTGATATGAATCCCATTCATTCACTGCATTCCCAGGCTGCGAAGACAGAGGCTGTGGCCGCTATCGACATGTGTCTGGTTGCCGAAACACAGCCCGTCTCCCTCTGACATCAAGGAACACAGTGAATCTGCCAGAACAAGGTATACCTTCGCTACGCTCCGGCAATGGGGTCAGATCAAAGCACATTGAATAACCATGGAATAGACAAGTACATTGCGTAGATGCATAGGTTAAAATCGAACAATGAAGACCTGAAAGTCGAGGACTGACCGGGTCCTGGGCTTGAGTCACTGCGAGAGTTACAAACAAAGATGAAGCAAATGACAGACAGCGGTGTGGAAGAACCGAGAAGGATCACCACATATGCACAATTGCTGTGATGAGGAGATCGAGCGGTCTTCCCGGGCGGAGGGACAAACAGTTGAACCAGCCTGGCGACAGGATGCAGACTGGTTTGTTTTGATGTTGGATTGGATGGTTTCTTGAAGCGAGTGAAGTTTCGGCCGAGATGAAAACCGAATCATTAAAAAGAAGCACTTCATATGTAGAGCAAGGGCTCGCGGAGAGGAGAGGAGAGATCGAGGTGAAAGATGGGTCGATACTAATTCGCCGCCTCTTTTATTGAGGACGGAACCGCCGAAGCGCAGTTTGATAGCTTCCTTCTACTGCGGTCTGATGCATACCAATTCAACAGCTGAGCATGGGTTTAGCCTCGCTGTCCAAGAAATCCACAATGGTCAAAAGAGCTGTTCAATTTTACAGCTTTTTTTGCCGCCGCGCAGTTTTAGAAGCCTCAAAGTCGAGGAATGTGTCTGATACGTGTGCCCACATGGGGATGGTATTTTATAGCGGCGTCAGTTGCCCACGAGTTGACACTAAGTGGAGAGTAAGTGAGCAGAGGGAGAAAATGAGTGGGGTATCATGGGTCTGCAATTGCTGTTGAATTGATCAGCATAAACCTTGGCCGCAGGTCTGCGAACTGCGGGTTCTGCGGATGCATGGGAGTGTTCTGACCGAAAATAAACGAGCTGTTGAAGTACCAGTGTATTTGTGGTGTACTTACAGCGAAAGCGTTGGTTGAAAAATACGAAAGGGGACGGGTTCTCTTGGCTTGCTTGGAATCTGCCATTGGTTTAAAGATACGAGTAACTTTCACTCACGGTAAATCAGAAGCTGTCGGAAACAAACTGAAAGATTGCGCTGTTGATCATCCATGATCTGTGCACTATAAATATGCGAGAGATTCCCGTGTAATGCTACCTACCTACCTACCGCAGCGCATCTGTCAAGCCTCTGCAAAATGATCCCCCACTTCACTGAACTTGCCGCATGCGTCTTGCTGACCGCGCTTTCCGGTAGGTGACCTACGGAGCGTGGACCCTCGATTTACTGACCTAGTCCGTAGTTTCCGCGCAAACACTCTACAGAGTCTCTCAACCGGCTCCAAGTGTAACTGGGGTCGTCCCAGGATCATTGTCCGTTTCCCCCCTTGGCGTTGGCACCGATGGGTGGACGACGTACGTTGAGGTGGAAGGGGTAACCAGGACCCCGGAAAATACTATTAAATGTTAGGTTCCGTGTTGGACAAAAAATGGACTTTTTGGGTCGGAAGCTTAGGTCCTGGTTGGACAAAAATGGGACCTTTGGCCTGAGATTTGTCAAAATTTTATCACCCAAATCGCATCTGGTGGGGCTTTTTACGGCTCAAAAGCAGGAGATACATCGAAACCAGCGCTGAAAACACCGCCAAAAACGGATGGAACGCTGGTGCGATCAAAAAGTGAGCAATTTCGGAGGCGTGGGAGCTAGAAATTACCCTTTCGGGGTGATGCCATCACGTCCGGCTAAGTCCGGACCAATCAGCGTTGTTAGACAAAAAATGGCACTTTGGGCAAAGTCGGGACCTAACATTTTGGGGTATTTTCCGGGGTCCTGGGTAACCCCCATAGTGTTGCAAGGGTTGAACAGCGACGTCACAAAAACCATCAGTACTCCCACCACTCTCTCCTGTGCGTTGATTTCCTCCGCAAATAACAACGCTACTTGCTAAATGAGCGTCGACGCAGTCACATATGAAGCCGCTGCGTCCGGGTTCCGCGAAAGTTTCTCAGGCGCAGACATCCTTCACCTTGAGACTTGCGCGTTCGGTGCTGACGGGAAAGGGACTTGTGTGGAGGAGTTCGTGCGTCCGTCCAGCACTTTGATGGAAGCGACGCGCACGGGAAGCGTTGTGCATTTTTACACCCTCGCAGCTCAGCCGACGGACACTGCACCGACTCCTTCACCGACAACATCATCTAGTTCCACTTCAAGTTCAACAAGATCCAGCTCGGGGTGGGGCGTACCTTGGTTGTATGCCTGCATTTGCGGGACTTTCATTGCCGGTGTAATAGCGGAGGGTCTTTAAATTGTTCTCGTTCTTTCGGCTGGGTTATAGAAGCGCAAAGAACTGACGTGCTGCGGGTACTGTAATTGAAGCGGAATCCGAGCCTAAGTTGAGTGATGAAAAAGTTCGTGAACCATGCAGAAAAGGGACAATGTGAATCCCTGTTTCGTTGTACTGGTGGTTTGAGTGCCGCACTCCTTTCCCTTCGGGATGGAGAACCACGCAAATGAAGCAAGTCCTGCGCGACTTCCTGATTGGCCAGCCGAAATGAGCCGGTGATCGTATCAACCCGGAATGCACCCATACGTGATTTTCCTTCACTCTTGTCTTTTACCACATCCTTCCTGTTAACTTCGTTTCCTTGTTTTTCCTTGTTCAGTCTTTCCACCGTTCGAAATCACCAACCACGACATCAAGCAAGTCCCTACAAGGCCTGCAGGCCGCATCTCCTCAATTTCGCTGCGTCGTTCTCATTCATCGGGAAATGCTGCCCTGCCTTTGTAGGGTCCAATGGCCCCGTAAATATATTCCTGCTTCCAAAGCTGAATGTTTGATCCTGAACGGGTTCTCGGGATCTCAAGTCACCCTGCGACGTATCAATAGGACGTCGTCCCAATCAAGTGTTATGCATCTGCATTGAATTCGTCTGTGTTCTTACTTGATACATCATGGTCATCACTGATCATGGGCGCCCAGGTATAATAGCCTTCTCCGTTGTGCTCTCTCCGTCTACGGTCTCTCGCGAAATGACCTCGCCCTCGGGCCTCGTTCCCCTTCCTCCGAACATTGGGAGCATGTCAGCTTCTCTTTTCATTTCGTACCCAGTTTATGTGCTGACGGAAGTTCAATAGAACTGCCTCTCCATTACTGGGCTCGCTTCTCAACTTTTGGCTTTTCGGGGCGCTCGTTGTCCAAGTCTGTAGGTCCGGAATTTTGCCGCTATGAATTCGCAATGAACCGAATTCTTTCCAGATGTTTACAGGCTCTGTTTTCCGAAGGATAGGTTGGCGGTCAAGTTGCTCGGTGCGTTTCACTTCGACTGTGATTATGAAATCCACGATTGACCTATTGCCACAGTGTACCTCGTCGCGCTCAGCATGCTCATGTGCACCTGCCTGAACGCGGCAGATGCCTACTACTGGTGGGGTGTGTCGTACTCATTCAGATTGCGATTGGCTCTCTCTCACTCCTAGCCCTTTCCTCAGGCTCCGGGTTCGGCGACATTGTCAAATTCGGTAACGCACGCTTTTCACCAGGGTACACGCCACTCTGGGGCTCCGTCGTCGCGCTTGCTGTTCAGCTCTTCTTCTGTTACCGCATCAGTGTTTTTCGCTCCGGCGCAATATGGTGGAGCGTAATTATTGCTGTTGTCCGTGCTTTCTTACATTTATATCTGGATCCAAACCATCTACTGAATCCGGTTCTTCCGACTAGATATCGCTGCTACAGGCGGCGGGAGGCATAGGCGGCGGCATCAAGGCGCTCGTTAGCGGAAACGCCCAGCACGACCACATCCGCACGATTTTGGTCTACGTGTGTACAACTCATTCGCTATTGTTGATCCTCTTCTGATGCATTTGCATCCCATCTCAGTTATGGCTCATAGGCGACGCTGTCGCAGATTTAATGATCGCGGTGACGATGAGTCGTCTGGTATGTATTGTCTTCCCTCCCGCCTTCGCTTGGGCATGTGTGATGGACATCTCTGATACGTATGTATATAATTCAGTTGTTGCGCACATCAGAACCACAAACGGAGGACATCGTCCGCGGCGTGATTCGGCTTATAATCGAGACGAATGCCTTCTCTGGCGCGTCCTCATCCTTCCATTCGGGGGTTTTCTGGACTGACTTTTTTCCATCGAAGCTTCTGTTGCAATCATCGGACTTGCGCTCTTCGCCGGAATGCCAGTACGTATTTCCTGTTTCCCTGCATCTTTGACTGATCGTGCTAGGGATCCGACTACTTCGTTTGCCCGTGCGTAAAGTTCCCTAAACCTCAATTCGTAAAACCTAGAAAAACTATGCTCCCGGCTAACTCCGTATATTGCATATACTGACAGCTCACCGCAGGACGATGGTTCTCCCCGGAATCTACGCCAACACTCTCCTCGTTCTGCTTAACAACCGCGCTGCACCCGACCGTTGCACCAATCGCACTGACCACCCCGCCCCGTCCACGTCCGACGGGACTACCACGACAGCGGGGAAGGACACTCTCACTATGCAGCACTGGAAGACTGTCGGTGTGACCACACCACCTTATACCGCGACGTTACCCAAGCACGGTTCTATGCGCGACGCGATAAATGGGCATCAGTCTCGGATGGCCGAGCCAGGGATAGTACGGCGTGGAGTTCTACAGCCGCACGTCAGTACCTGGGACGATGAAAGTTATAAGACCGCGTCGGCGGGAAGGTGGGAAGATTTGGACGGTATTAGAAAGAGCTTGGACTTGGGGGATGTGGAGGTGCGTCTGGCCTTTCGTTTGAAATTGTACTTTCCATCATGGCTAACATCCAAACGCTGGAAGAATCATCCCTACGGTAGCGCAGGGACGTACACAACGTGGCAACGCTAGCAAATATGCATATGTGTTCTTGGGGCGTGTGGCCGCAATCGCATGATTGAATTCTGGCTGCTGGGATTTCGTGTGCGGCCACAGAATATTAATCACCTACCAGCGGAACAAGGTCGAGTTCATCATGCACACTGGTTCAGGATCATTCACTACATGAAAACCGTCAGCCAACCCGAATCGTTACTGGAACTGCAGATGTACTCATTGAATGTTGTCCCGGATTGCCTGACGATGTTTCATGCCTCTCGATGCTGCCTAACTTTCTCGGATATCGTGTACCTGGTACCTTCCCTCACACAGCTGTTTGCTTCATCCAAGTCTATTTCTGGGGTGGGAAACCTGACACGAAACGTGGACTTTGCTTCTGCTTCTGTCGCGGTATATAAGTTCTGGACTTAACTTCCTGAGTGCATTCATCTCAGCATGGTGCTCATCGTCTTGGAGGTCATCGTTTCACTGGCTGTATATCTCCTGGCATCGGGTCCAGTACCCGTTACAGCTGCTGCCGTCTCCGCTACTCCCGCACAAACCTTCCTCGGTATCGGTGGGTCCGGCGCCTGGTGGCCACACGATCTCTTCAATTTCCCCGACGCTGTCCGGCAAAATCTCTCCACATTACTGTTCTCTCAATCCGGCCTTGGGCTGAGCAGCTACCGATTCAACATGGGCGGTGGTGGTGTGGGCGTCACCAACCCCGTCCGCGCACCCCAGACGTTCTATGTCAGTTCGGGGGTGTATAACTTCAGTGCGGACCCGCAGGGCGTGTTCTTTCTGCAGCAGGCTGCTGCGCACGGCGTCCCGTCCCTCACCGCGTTCGTGAACAGCGCCCCAGCGCAGCTGACGTCGAACCATGCGAGTTGCGGGGGTACTTTCGTCAACGGTGCGTCTACCATAAATATCTGCGAATTGGAATGCACGGCTGAACAGCGTGTCAAGGCACGGGGGCGGCGTACGGGACGTATGTTGCAGACGTAATCTCCCATTGGCGGTCGACCGGTCTGATGATCAACCTCGTCTCACCCATGAACGAACCCGATAACTCATTTGGAAGTCCTGGGACGTGCGGTCAGGAGGGTATGCAGGTGTCTGCAAATCAGTTGGGTCTAAACTTCTCCTCGGACCGGAATAAAACTGATTTCGATTTTCCCAGGCGCGCTGAAGTAATAAATGGCGTTTTCAGCGCGCTGCAGAGCCGGGGATTGAATGGCACGGTGGGAATTTTGGCGGACGAGTCTTCGTCATTATCGCTTGCAAGCGCGGAATATTCAACCTGGCTTCCTTCTGTTGCGAATAAGGTATGTCGAATATTAGCTGACGTCCGAATCGGTCTATGGGGTTTATCTGTTTTCATGGGCCAGGTGGCAGCCATTGTGCACCACACATATGACTTCCCCACAGATGCCAGTTATACCTCCCTTGTAAACACCGTCAAGGCGATCTCGCCTGGGAAAGCAACTTGGATGTCGGTGAGCTTCTGCCTCCCGAAGTCTATGCAACGATGGTTGAACCACATTGCACAGGAAATATGCTGCTCCCTCGGAACGGCCAAAGGAGTTGGGCGAGGATTCACGCAAGGATTCGATCCTACCATTACAAACGCGTTGATGTTCGCTGGGCTCGTGTTCCAGAGTTTCGTCCTTGCAGGGGAGCCACATTACGACGTGCGTACTCTACACGCTTAACCACATCCTTGACTCATTCATAATGACATGACACAGTTCTGGACTTTGGTATCGAGTGGTACGATGCTGTCCTGATCTTAGTATATGCAACTAAGACTTCGAGGAACAGGCCTTGGATGCTCACCGCTAAACAATCCAAACTGCCCCACAACGCCGAATTCTGCCGGTTGGACTGTGCGAATTTGAAACTTGTCTTTTGGAATGTCGCTCAAAAATTATTCAAGGACGGCTTGGTGTATTACGACCCAGCCTACGCTACAAACAAAAACTTCGCCCTTTGTCCATAGCTCCATCTATCGTCATTCGAATCGAATTTCTGATGTATTTGCAGATCTCACCAAGCACTTCTGGACCTACAAGCATTTTGGGAACTTTGTCAAACGTGCGATTTCCTCAGTCCATCAGGCTTCAACTGCACTAATTACCCGGTTACTTCTTTGTTGAAGCGGGGAGCGTACGCCACGCGCTCACAGGCACCGACGTGCAGCAGTGGATGATGGCAGTTGCTACGCCGACCACATACAACATCATCGCAATGAACCCCAACACTACCGACTCCACCCTGACACTCACGTTCCCGGACATGGTCTGCTCAGTCTCCGCCATCCGCACCAGCGCGACGGAAGACTTCTCGACGGTGGCAGCCGCGACAAAGTCAGGAACAACCTGGCTGCTTCCGTTGAGGACAACGAGTTTGACGACATATACGTTCAACCGGGCGGCGTGTTGAGTCTTGACGCGGGTGTGGGGACGAACAGACTCCCCAGCATACTTCTACCGTCAAAACCATTTTAAAATGCCATTTCGACCAATGTCTCTCCCCCCATTCGTTGCCGCGTCGCGAGCTATTGTTCCCCATTCCGGGAATACTCAAAGGAAATGGTGCAAAGTTACATTTCGGTTGAGAAGAGCACTCAACCGCTGCAAAATCGGCGAAGAAATGGCCAGACGTCGCTGGCTTTGGTGAAATTTGAGGAGGAGCATTACAACATGTTGTCATTCAAAATGCTGGTCAGTCGCCTCTGTTACTGGGACGTTGAAAATGAATTCAGATTCCACGGTCAAGCGATGGACGTGGGTTTTCTGGTTTTAGCGAACGAATATCTGCGTTTTGTTTTTTCTAATTCAACGAAACGACTACTAAGAAGCGAGCGATCTGGCAACCAAACTTCCTTTCTAATATACCGCCTCCTTATAATCCACATAGCCCAAGGCGGCGTCCACGCCGGGTGCCCCGTACAAAGTCGCGAAATCAGGAACATTGTCCAGCGCCTTTCCAGCCTGGATACGCTTGCCCACATCCGGATGCGTGACCCAATTCATTCCAAAGAAAACCCCTGCGATTTTCCCGCTGCCTACCAGCTCCTCGGCCTCAGCAGGCGTGACATTGCCGTTAAGGAAGATGGGGGTATTTGTGAGGATCGGGCTGTAGGTCTCAAGGACGTCGTGGTTGGTGGCCCGTTTTTTTCCTACAATAGTATTTGATTGAGCGACGGGGGCAACGTGATGACGCATGGGAAGGGACGGACCGTCGATTTCGAAGTCAAGCCAGGCGACATACCGCAGGAGTGCTACGTAGGAAAGCCGGAGCTTGTTTATCTCGCGAAGCAGGTAGCTGAAGGTGTCGATGTTTTCCTGCAGTGGCATCCCCACATCGTTGATTCCACCAGCTGAGGGTTGTACATCGTCAGATGGTATGTTTGAGATCGCAAGAAGGAGACCTTCCTGGGTTGAGTTTGATTGCGACTCCCCCTGGTCCCCAGACGTCGATGAGCACCTTAAGAGTCTCCAGCGCGAAGCGCGAGCGGTTCTCAATGCTTCCTCCCCACTTGTCCTTGCGCTGGTTGGCTGTGCTATCGAGGAACTGGTTCACGAGATAACCGGTCGCGCCGTGAAGTTCGACGCCGTCAAAACCTGCCTCCTTTGCGTTGACAGCGGCTTCTTTGAACAGCGCGATCAAGATGGTAGGGTCCGCGATTTCCGTGGGCTAGGTGGCCCTGAGTATGTGTAGGCAGTCTGCGGAGAGAACTCACCGTAACGTATCCAGGTGCTCCCGCGATATAGCGGAATTCACCTCCACGGGCAGAGATAGCAGATGGGGCGTACACCGGCTTGGGGTAAGTCAACTTCCATTTGCACCTTTTGCATAATTTGACAACGTACCACACCAGCAGCAATTTGTTCGGGGGCTTCTGGGTGACTGATACGACCAACTGCATGGTTCGTTAGGCAAAAGAAGTTAAAAATGGGAAACAGTAAGCCGCTTACGATGCCAAAGCTGGTAAAGACAATGATGAGTATTGAGGCACCATGCTCGGTTGATATTGCGACAAACCTGACAATATATCTTGCTACCATGTGCATGCACGGAGTCCGTGATTTTCTTCCAAGCTTCGACCTGGGATTTGCTCCAGATGCCAGGGGCATTCGGCCATTCAGTACTTCGAAATCATTTCATCAGCAGCACGCAGTCCTGGTCAGATTGAACCCACCCTTGGCGCGTAATGAGGGTCCCTTCGGACACGATAATTCCGGCGCCTCCGCGGGCACGCTGATCGTAATATTTCTTCATGACCTCATTGGGAACACCTTCCTTCGATGCACGGTTGCGGGTGAGAGCGCTCATCCCTAGATAATACGGTCAGCGTCTTACGATTGAAGGTCCTTACGGTGCACCTACCAATCCTGTTTGAAATGGTGACATTCCCGAGTCTGAGCGGAGTAAATAGAGCAGACATGACAGTAAGATCGCTTGGTGATGCGGTTGAGAAGTCAAACGGGCGAAAGTTGTGGGATACAGAATCTCGTGTTCAATCGGCCTCTCTTTATACTAGGAATTGCATGATCAACTGCTTTGGGGTAAGCATCTACGGGACCCCGCTTCCAACGACAGGAAACGAGCAAGTAAGTCAGCAGCAGACACAGATTGTACAGTCATATCCCACAAGCTGGCCAATCCGAACGCGCAATTACGGCTAGAAGGCAGGCACTGAGTCCGAAAAAGGCAAAAACTCCCGTATCAATCGGTATCGATAATAAAGTCGGATACAAGTCGGATACGACAGCCAGGAATATTCGTTTTTGGAGAGTTGCGACCAACGGAAGACTTTGTATAATCAAATATACTTGAAAGCTTATGCAGAGTCACTGAGTGCATGATTCTCATCTCGTGGTTGGGATCTGAGCTGGAAGCGACTCCTTGAATTGACCGATCACAGCTTCAAATGTCAATGACAGACACATTACACACCTTGAATCTTGGTAACGACGGAAAGTTATTACAGATTGGAGATTGACGAAGTGCAGCCTTCTGTATCCGATTTCGGAACCTTGCGTGGCCTGATGGCCGGAATGGCCAGATCAAACAAGATGCCCTTCGCCGCTTCAGATATGAATCAGCAAACTGACAGCGATGAGAAATATACGGTTTTCGTCGCAGTTTATTTAAATAATCGGTACTTCTTGTCTAAATTCGGTTCCAACGAAACTCTAAAATGGCAACTTTCCATCGGACTTTGAAACGCCTTTATGCCGGACCAAACTCGACCACTAGCATAACTAATCTGGCGCCACTGCCAGTAACTCCATTAAGGGATCCAAAGTACAGAGTAGGCTTGCCACACATCCGTTGTGCTTATACATTCGGGCCGCCGGACGTGTCGTTGGCCCGAACAAGTATGAATCAGCACACACTCTCGAAGGCCCAAGGGCCAGTGTACCGGCAAGACTACAGATTGCGTTTAGGATTCCCACCATCGGAAATGCGGCGAGTCAACTAACTTTGAACCAGAAATGGAATTTTCGGCGTCCGTCGATCGAACACTGTACATGTAAATTAAGTACAGACCAATGAAAAAAAATCAGCTGTGCATACATGGAGAGGAAACAGAAATGAAACTTGGGAGGAACCACTAGGATGGGGGAAAACAACACTGAAAACATAATTGAAATGGAGGTGCAGACATTGGTGCTGCATCTTTTCCGTGGTTTTGCTTCTTCCAATGCAGATTCTATCCCATTGCGTTGGACGAAGGCGACCCCGAGACCATCTTCTCCCCGCCGCACTAGTTCACACTCGGTTGGTATGCACTATGGATGCAACGGTTCCTCCGTGGCGTAAGATGGCACGGAGACTTTGAGGTATACCTCCCGCGGGTTCGATGATCGTTGAAGATCGGCATAAGTTAATTTCTAACATTCACAATATCAAGGTTGATAAAATTGTCGTCCATCTCCTGGGCGACTCTGCGAGGGCACGGCTATTTGTATGAAAGGAACGTGAAATAAAAATACGAGGAAGGGGGGGAAACGGGCCAGAAAAACAAACGACCAGACGCAGGCACCTCCTCAGACTGGAGCACTAGACCCCGCAATGGCATTACAGTGTAAGGTGTGGGCTAATCCTTGGTAAACAGTACACTAACGGCGTGTGAGCCAAGCTCAAACGATACAGTTTGCGGCCCGAAAAATGTGCAACAGTAGCGCTTCCGCTCCATTTCTTGGATCATCTCCTCAACTCCTGACGATAGATTAAGTATGCATACACCTGCCATTTTATCTGCCGCCCAAAGCTATCCTTGCGTTGTTGCGGATGAAGGTGCAAGTGCTGTGAACTTGGCAGGGATCCGATCAAACCGGATCAGCTGGCTTAGGTTTTCCAGTTTTCTACTCTCATCTCCGTCAGCAATCGTACCTGTTGAAGTCTCCTCAGCCGCAAGTCGAAAAGTGAGTCGAACACCACTGACGAATTCAGTTGCGCATGAAGGGAAAGGCGGGACCACAAGGAAGACAGAGAGAGAGAGAGAAAACACTACTGTAGTGTTTCGACCAAGTCTTCACATAACGCGTCACGGAGGTCTGTGAAGTGAAGACTTTTGGTGCCCATAACGGTCACGACTCAAAATTTGGCTCGAAAAATGGTCTGCCGGATCGCGCCGAGCGAAGTTTGAGTGGGCCGAACTTCCATATGAGGTAATTTCCCACGCAATGAAGACCTTATCCAGTCAAGACTCGCCATAACGCGTCACAGGCCGTGAAGACTTGGTCGAGACACTACGGTACACACGAAGAGGAAAAAGACAAAAAATCGCTATCACAGGCACCCTCTGGGAATCGAACCCAGGATCTCCTCGATTAACATGAGGACGTGTTACCACTACACTAAGAGCGCATGATTGCGTGGTAAAGTTTTCAAGATCCCATATGCAGAGATATAGCACCTCGACCTCACAAACACCATAAACCATGGAGTAATTGAACTATGTTGCATGATTCCAAAGTGCTGGCCTGACCTGGAATCTAAGGGGAGGCAACTACCGCTTGAGGGATACGGCGGAGTTAAAAAAACCTAGAATGTCTCCGACAAAAACAAAGAATCGATCGAAACAAAAAGAGACGGAGAGTTATGAAGAGCACCGTCGGGGATTAGAAACCCGGATCCACTCAGAAGAATCGGACAACACAAGTTACATTCTAAGTTGTGCGGACCCATCATTTTGATTATTTGCCAGCAAGACGCAGGGACTTTCGTCGTTCCGGAGAAGAGAAGCGCAGACGAATACTTCGGGCCTAGCAAAATAGCAATGAATGGTTCATTTATTTGGCCCTGCGAAGATCGTGCGCCGCCCTGAAGCAGCTTCGTCGAAACTCCTAAAATGTAAAGTACAACATCTCGCCGAGGCACTTAGAAGCACGAAATCAATTATTGACGTTTAGTGCTTGTCTCCGACGACGCAAGGATTTTCGTCGCCCGGAGAAGCGCCAAATCCAAATCCAAATCCAAATCCAACCTCGTGAATCTTCGAATTCGCTTCGAACATGTCCTGAACCACACTCAACCCCTTTGCCGTACTGTGCAGCTTTGGGCATGAAGATGCCATGCTTCCTCCGATGAAATACGACGAGGCGGGAGATACGAGGAGGCTGGAAATACCAGGTGGAAAATAAGAAGAGGAAGGCAACAACGAATAGCGAGGCTTTTTGAACCCTTCGAATATCGGACGCGTGCTAGGTGGGCTGTATCGCGCGGATCCTTCCATTTATGGACTGTCCATGGACAATTTTGGTTAACAGTCAAGTTGGACCGTTTCTTGCCGGGGAAGCACGTTTAACGTCTGCCTCCAACGTAGGGATTTTTGTCCCTCGGGAGAAGTGAAGTGAAAAATCCGCTAAGGAGATTTTACGGAGAAGCATCAAAACTGCTTGGGCTCCAGCGCCGATGCAATTGACGGTTTGGCATCCCCCTCCGACGGAGCAGGATTTAGAATTAACGTTGAGATTCGGGGACTTGAAGTTCTGTGCTGCACCGTGTCTTCCAGCAATCGCCGGAGAAGCAGAAGGGTAATGTACGAAGGCTAAAGAAACACAAATTCTGAAGGATTCAGAAGAAGCATCGCTGAAGAAGCACAAACCTGTCGCCGACGACGCAGGGATTTTCGTCCCGCCGGAGAAGCGTTGAGCTCTCATGAAAATCGGCACTCCAGAGCAGGAAGCTGTCGTCGTGTGCTACATGCTGAAAGCATTGCCATGTTGTTCGGGAATCATACGCTAGTATTAAAGACTCGGCGACAATGCAAAGGACGCGTTCAAGTGTAAGTGTGAAGGCACCCATCCAGTGTAAAGAAACCCTGCCGAGAATGAAAACAGAGCGCAAAAACTTCAGGGTGGAATGACTCGGAGTTCTGAGGAACTTGGATTTAGATAGAGCCGGCATAGGCTCTGCCCGAGTCCTTCTTCGTTTTGTGCGTGTCTCCGACAGAGCAGGAATTTGCGAAGGCTCGTGTGCTCGGGTGTGGAGTAGTATGGTTCCGCCAAACAACCGTCCCGCTCCCCGCTCTGGCGTACGCTTCTCCCTCCGACGAAGTAGGGATTTTTGTCCCTCCGGAGAAAAGCGTCCACGAAAGTTGTGGCTTGTGCTCAGTGGAGTACAGTATTCTCACCCGTGTTCGTCCCTTCCTTCCTTCCTTCCTCTGTTCATCGCGGTCACACTGGCACTCACGCAGGTAAACGCTTTCCACACATTATTTTGCTCCTTCTCCGCGCATCAATTCCTGCTTCGTCGGAGACAGAAATGGTGACGCAGGATTTCAACCCGCCGGCCTCATCTATCGGTCCGGGGATGCGATCTGATCAATCATACGGCCGGTGATCGCATCAGTTTCCGTCTCCGGGTGTTCTTTCCGTCTCTCTCCGTCCAAGTCATCTTTTTTTCCCCCCACCGTCGGCCTCGATGCACCCTTCCCGCGGAGCCTGATCCCCCAACTTTACGCTGCCGCGAGGGAGTACCTGTAATGCTTCCTTGACCGCCCAGCGGGTCCGCGACGAGATGATAAATTGCAGCTTGCTTGGAAACGGGAAGCGCACCCAGAGCGGCGAGCTGCGGAGCGCAGTTCGCCGACGACGACGGATACGTATCGAGTATGTTTTGTGGATATCCGGGGAGTGGATGGAGGAATACGTACTGAATAACCGGACAGCAACGCAGGAGAGACGAGAAGGGATCCAGCAAGTGGAGACCAAGAAACTAATAAAGATCTTGGACGCGAAAGGTTTTCAGAGCTTGGCTGTGGAGGCTCTCAGTGCTCCGATAGCGACCAGTGATAATTTGAAGACTCATCATGCGACACACCTCACCAACCTTCTCTGCTTACTCTCTTCCGCGGCCGGCTCCGAGGCATTCCCTGCCGGTCTCGCAGCCACTAGGCGACCAACGACGCCTGCGACTGGCGGCTCGCGGTGCGAAGAAGTACTGCAGGCCGGTCCGAAGCTTCGATTCGACGTGGGCAGGGCTTCGACTTCCTGGACGGGGAGCAATTCATGAAGTAAACCCCGCTCCCGAAGAGGATTGGACATGAAAATAACGCGGCGGCAAGAGCAACGACGGGCGCGCATGAGGCGCTGCAAACCCCCCTCGTGGGCTCACGGCCAATTTGCAGCGCGCCACCACACCCTCGTGGCGTACTGCACTGCCCTGTCATCCTCCCTTTGGGAATATCAATTCCGAACTGCAACCCTACACAACGGTGGCGCTCTGCGTTCTCGAAATCCCGGGGTCGCGACCCTCGTGGCGCTCTGCTCTGCCCTGTCATCCTCTCTCTCGGAATATCAATCCCGAACTGCGAACCTACATCACCGACCTATCCCCACCCGAAACCGAAATGCGCGCACGCGAAAACGGCGGGACACGCAAGTTGCGAACAGCGGCGATAAGCATGCCTGTTTGTCGGCTCATCGTTGTCGTTGTCAGGAATTGCGAATCACCCTGCCTCTGCGCAATCCGCAATATTAATCAGCGGCGAGAGCCACAATCAGCGAGAGCGTCCGTCTGCGCCGAGGTAATAATAACCACTGCGACGGAATATTAATTTGCGCCGAATGTGGCAGAAATGAAACCGGGTTTCCTTTCTGTAAGGAGGTAAGCGCAGGTAATGCAAGCCTGTTTCTAAACCTGTAAAAAGTATTTTGAGTCCTGACATGCAGTGCGACAGGTGCTGCGTCCGGTCCTGAATAATCGATTGAGTATATAGTGCATGGGTCTTTTCGCTTGGCATCAAGAAGCAGTGGCGCCAACACAAACTGTCCAGCTCACGTCGGGAATGATGCGTATGACATGAATCAATCATGCCGAACGTGCGGCATGACATGGCCGAGACGCCGCATACCGCAACGCGGCAGCAGCAGACTATGCGTGATCCGGGGACCGGCACAAGTTCCCAATTTTGCGTGCATTCCATTACGTTCACAGTAACTCTGTGATGAACAAGGAACGATGGCCGTATTTGAACCCGGTGAGATTCAAATTTGCTGATTGTCATTCTTCCCTTTCTATGGCTGCCAGTATAGCAGTCGAGTCTCGACGTGAGGCTTACTACTTAACTAGACTGTCTATATTCAAACCTCCGTTTTTTTAGGCCCTTACGATTCCTAGTACTCTGCATTCCGAGTCAACTGGTCCTCTTTGTCAACTTTCAACCTATATAATTACGCGCCCCAGACCTTTTGACTTAATCTATCCTTTGCAAGTGTCTCATCAAAGTCGTGATGAATTTCAGCTCACAGTTCCCTCCCCTTGACAGGAAATGCATGCAGTCAAATTTTTCGCTGATTGTTTCAGTCAAACCTCCTCCCTGACCTCACGTCAAACTCTTCGCGCTACTGTAGAATAACATTGTTGTAACTCGTATAGGACTCAGGTATGTTCGGTTCAGTATTGGCTACACATGATTTCAGGAGGAAGTGAAAGCTGTCTTTCTGCACCAGGAACATACTCAGCCAACAATTGAACAGGCATGATATACCAAGGACCCGAGTCTGCAACACGAGGATAACGCTCGGATGACTGAAACTTCTGGAATGCAGACGGTGGGGACAATTCTCTATGCTTCAACTTCCGCTTCATCCTCTCTTAGAAATCTTGATTCTTTTTTTCGGAGGCTCAGCCTCCGTTTAGTGTCGCTTACTTGCCCTGTTCAATATCAAACTAGACAATTACTGGCCCCTTCCGCTTCCACATTGCCCAGTCGAAGCTTTGAAAATCTCAAAGCCGACTATGAGTATGTGGTCTGCTGAGTGCAGTTGCCATTTTCTGCACTGTTTGGGTGAAGCCAGACCGGTTCTCCAATGTGTGGCGTAAAATAGTCGATTTCTAATCAGAATCCCCCGCCTAGTTTCTGCCTCTTGATGTGAATCACAAGCCTTGTACGGGGCATCCGCTTCATGCTTTTATTTCACATGCATATTGTGTCTCCGCCGTTCGTCGCCGAAGGTATTCAAATGTTCCTGAGTGATTTACACAGTTTAAATGGAGGATCTTCAAGTTGCTATTTTCAACCAACGATTTCAGACGGAAGTTCAGAGTTCCAGTTCTATCTCCGGGAGGAGTCTTATGCCTCAAGCCCAGGATCGATAGGCTTAGAGGTTGATCATAATGCTTTATCTAATTCCGCCGTATTTCCTCGACCAATGCATGCCGTGGCCATGCAGTGCGGCGTGACGGTGATATTTACTCCGTGATTCTCACGGTTCAACTTCAATTGGGAGGGACTTGAAGGGAATAAATTATCCCCGTCACATAGCCAGTCCCACTATAGCCTCGTTCGTTAGAAAACGGAAAAGCAACGGGAAAAGGAGAGCCTGCAACAGTCCTAACCGTGCGATGGCATTACTCGTCAAAACGAAAATGACATCTTTGGTCTCTGAGTAATCCAGATAGTTTTTCCGAGCTTTAGTGTCGGCGTTTAACTCACATGTTTGAGTTGAATCTAATCAAGGATTGCCTGTTCCAGCTACATACCAGTCGTTCAACAGATATAGGAGAACTTAAAGTAGTCATCATGTTAAACAAACACGATGGCTGCTGTTATGCATCGTACGGTCAACGTACGGCTGCCTCGGCCTTTGGTGGACCTTGTATCAAGGAATATCAAGCAAATCTGGAACACTGAACCCATTTCAACTGTTGCACAAAGGTGGTGTCTTCCTTGCTTGTATGTCGAAGAGGGAGTGAGTTCGCACGAGTCAGGACATCTCTAGAACAACACGGTGTTAGTGCTTAGTTCTACAGGCATACGAGGATAAATGTTCGCCGCCTACTTATAGATGGACGACATACCGATAGAACAGTTCACCTGAAAAGTATGTCGAACGCTGTCATAAGGCGGGAATACATGGAAGGACAGAGTTCTACCCACACGCTTGAAAAGATCTCCATTAAGATTGAGTGAAATCTTGGTGAAATCTCTGGACCGTTGGCAACTTATTCCCGAAGCGATGCTTGCTCACGAGGAGTTTCGTGCTCAACATTGTTCGGGCAGTGCCATGGCCTGGGTAAAGTTGATTTTGAATGGACATGTACATCGTGGTACCGAGCCGGCCTTCTGAGGAGTTGACCAAATCAAACCCGTTCGGAGAATACTACGAGTGAAATACTGACAGCCGGACATCGGAGTGATCTTAGTAATGACCCGAGAAATCGTACCCATACCAGGTGGTAATGTGTTGCGACAAATGTCATCTCGGTGATTTGTGAGGAAAAACATGTTCACCTTGCCGGGAAGTCGGAATAGATAGGATGCTCGTCAATCATCATTTTGAATCAGAAACTGCATGAATGTGAGCAAAGAATGGAACCTAGGTGGAAATTCAAATTGCCCGAGAAGCCCGCGGCCACAACTGAACATACATGTATACTGAAATACCGAAACAATTGCGATGAGAGCTATTGAGTGCGCTGTGAAGATTGTTGTAGGTGTACAAGACCACAGATTCTGTAAAAGGTTGGAGTTAGCAATGTGGTCAGACTGGATGCTGACTGGGGTACGGACGCGCTAGATTTATCCTTGAGATTTTGGAGGTGTTATGAACGAATGAATAGCTAAATGTATTGGGAATGGTTAGCTATACATCTATGAAAAAATCAAAAGCGGAGACGAACACTGAAAGTTTCGATCAACCGGGTTTCGGAGGAACCAAACACAATGTTCGAGGTGACGGATGCTATAGCGTAAAACATGGGAAAGCAAGTCCATGGTTCATTAAATAACTAGAAAAAGTTAGGGAGATACTAGTATTTGCGTCAATATCTTGCCCCAAAATTGAACTTCAGATACAAGCGAAGCGTTAACACTAGAGCGCAGCAGAAATGTGTATTCCAAAAAAAAACACCCCGAGAAGTTGAAGAGTGGTCAGTGTTGTCCAAGTAGTTTTGGGTTTGTGGAAAACTCCAGACGTACTACTTCCTAGAATCTTAGAAAACGGCGAAAACCATGTCGACGATGTGGTTGAAAAATGGTGACTGCAGACATAATGGACGATTCATAAGGCTACATGTATGCGCGTTTGAAAAAGCTTTAAATGTGTCATGGACGCGGGGAAGGTGAATTTGAAGATGGATAAACCTGGCATTGGGGCAACTGAGGACAGATATGGTGGAAAGTAGACCGGAGGAGCCATGCGTACCACAGGGTAAAGGAATATATTTTCAAATCTTCTTATTGTTTCTGCCTTGGTCTCTGCACCAAATAAGTGAATCAGTTTCCAAAGAGCTCCGAGCAGCAGCCTGGCAGAAGCTGGCATGGTCCGGCACGAAGCCGAGCTCCGCGGCACCTCCGGCACAACCAAGAACTTCCCCAAACGTCAGATTGTCTGAATCTGGACAGATTGGCAGGTAAACGTACTGTACTATTTCGACCAAGTATTCAGTCACTAGTCACAAAGCTGGCTGAATTGAATACTTGGTGAAAAGGTCACAGGTCACTACAGGCCATGAATACTTGGCCGTTTTATCATTTTTGCAGACCAAAAAACCGATTTTTTTTCTGCACCACTATGGTCTGGATATTGATGCATCTGGCCTTGTTTTTCACATATTTCCATGCCAATAGCACAAGAAATGAGAGAATTAACGTGTTTGAGCCCTCCGCAGTGATGAATTGCTATTAGAATTTTTAGGAAATGAATACTTGAAAATTCGGTCACGGGTCCCAGCCGGTGGTGAATACTTCAAAAATGAATACTTGGGGTCACTGGTCACACCCCATGAATACTTGGTCGAAATAGTACAGTAATAGTGACTAACATCCGAAAAGACCCATGCACTTACACCTCTAATCGATTTATCTGCATCTCACCAAGAGATCTATTTACCGCCGGCAACTTAAGTTTTATTAGGTATATAAGACGCGGGTTTTCTTTTCCTCTTCCTTTCCTTTCCTTCCTTCAAGTTGACTCCGTCCCACATTCGTTCGTTCGTTCCTTCGTTCGGGTTTGCTCCTCCTCGTGAGTCGAGTCGATACTGCCTTCCTCGCGACTAGAAGACGCGATTACAAACACAAGACGCGACCGAGCATGGACATGCGTCCCATCCCACCCTTCTCCCTGCGCGAATTCGGCGACCTCGTCTCTGCCGCGCTGGATCCGCCTTCCTCATCCTCTTCTTCCTCTACCGCGTTCCCCTCATCATCCTCTACCGCGCTCTCTTCCTCCCCTTCCACGTTCAGCCTCCCTCTAAGCGCGTACCCCACGGATTCAAAGGCGGTGTCGGTGTCAAGAGATCAGCGAGAGGAGAAGGAGAGACAGAGACAGAGGGAGAGTCAAGGAGGACTTAGGCTGCGCACGATGCTGACGCGCTTCAAACGGCGCGCGAGTGCGTTTGTTGGTGGTGGGAGCGGGAATACCACTGGGTGCGCTTTCAATCTAATTCTACTCCATCCTGTCTGTCCTTCGGCGCGTTATTGATACTCCTGTCCTTTTCACTCATTCTCGTCGCGGTCTTTCTTTTTTCTTTTTCCCTTCTTACTTTATTCTCTTTTCCTCCGACTCATTCCTCTTTTCATTCTCGGCTCATCTCACTCACTCACACGTACGTGCAGGCCTTCGCCGAATATCACCTCATCTTCGAGCAGCAGCGAAAGGTGGACCGTCGTCCCCTCCCCTTCCTCTGCTACCTCCAGACCGAAGACACGTCCAACCTCCCCGTCGCTCTACCGCATCCCCGAGCTCAGGCTGTCGACCCACATCACGGAGCTGTTCGTCCCGTTCGTGCCCCCGGTGGTGCAGTACGAGAAGCAGCGCGCCGCGTTGCCCAACTTTAACTACAACTCCGAGTCCAAATCCAAGTCCAACTTGAACAGCGGGCGTGCGGTGAAGGCGCACACGATCTCCGCTGCGAGTCGCTGTGGAAGTAACGGATACAGCTCGACGCCGTCCTTACACGCGTCTCTTGGCGCGGAAGCGGAGCACATGTACGCGCACGCACACGCGGCGTCGTGTTTGTCTTTCCGTCCTCCTCTTTCTCCTTCTACATCATCGACTTCCTCTTCCTCCGCCCCGACTTCTTCCCAATCTTCTTCTCCCAGCACATCCTCATGCTCGAGCGCCGCATCCTCCAACTTCCCTCCCACGCCCACCATGTTCGCACTCCCTTCTCCCTCTGCGTCCGTATCCGAGCGGCGTTGGTCCGTCACCTCGAGCTCGGGTGAAGTTTCGAACCCGTTCGTAGAGAAACCGCCGCGCTCCCCACCGTGCATCCCCTCCTTCAACGCGTTTAACAATAACACCTTCCCCCGCCGGCGCCTCCCCTCCTCCGCCACGCTCCCCCTCTCTTCCGCATCTACGAGGAGCAGAAACGCGCCGCCGCCGATGCCGCCGCCGGTTGGTGCGTTACCTCCGCTCCCACCCCTTCGTGTTCAAGTCAACATCGAGGTTGAACGTACGTCCGACGCCTTCCCACCTTCCTCAACCTCCTCCCCCGACTTCGACTCCGACTCCGACTCACCCTTCACCCCAACACACCCCTACGCCCTCGCCTCCCCCATCCTCCCTGTTGAGCTGTTGGACGCGTTCCCGCTCCCGCCGCAGCATACGCCCACGCCGTCGTTGCGGGCACCTTCTTTACGCGCTCCCTCACTGTTCGAAGGGCATACTCCTTCGCTGAAAAGAACACCATCGCTCTACGCGCATTCGATGCGTTCAACGCGCTCCCTCTCGCGCGTTTCAACCAACCTAAACCTAAAGCGCGCGCCTTCGTTCCACCTCCCCACCTCTACTTTCTCAACGTCGCGTTCGAGAGGGTCGGCGCTCCCGACTCCCCCGCCTTCGCCTACTTCTCCCTCCCCACCGACGCGTTCTCGTCCGCGCCTGCCAGTCGAATGGGAGTCGGAAGGGCGGACGGAGGGGAGGATAGTGCCCGTCACCCCGCCGAGGAGGACGCAGAAGCAGAAGCGCGCGAGCTCACCGTTCCCTTTGCTCTCCTCTCCTTCCTCCCAGCTATTGACACCGTCGCCCAGGAGAGATGGGAGGGATTGGATCCAGTTCGAGTCGCCCGACTCCAAGCTGAGCGCGTACTCAAAGTCGAGCGTGTCCATGTTGGAGAGCAGTTCGCCCGGGAGCGTCTACTCACAGCTGGACGACGACGAGGAGTATCATAGCGCTTGTTCGTTCTCGAGCTAGGCTGAGTTTTGGCCACTGTATCCGTGAGGAGGGAGCTTCAACCACGCATCAATACATTCGCTTGGCTTTGGGGCGCGAAACCTCCTTTTTCGGCGCGCATCCTCGCTCACCTTCTTTCGTTCAACCACCCACGTTACTTCAGTACTAATTGCGACAATCCACCCCACCCCCACACCCGCGCATCCCGCTCACCTTTCGTTTCAAATCACCCACCCTCGTTATCAATCGCGACAAACCCGTACTCTACTGTATAACCACATTCGTTCGCTCTTTACGACCCCTCGCTCTTGCGTATCATTCTTGACCCCGACCCCGTACAACCGTACAATACACTAAAATGTACCATCACACCACACCGTCGCTTATTGCAGTTAGTTAATTAGGATACACCGTACAGTAAACTGGTAATCGTAGTCGTAGTCCGTATAGCTGAAATCCAAATTGTTTTCGTTGGACATTTTTTGGGCTCTGCTTTCATCATGGATGAAGGTTGTTTCATGTTGGAGTGTGGTTCATTCAAATTCAAGTACGATCGAGCACTGTTCACCGACCTCGAAGCTTGAAGGCGAAGTGTTAAACTTATCAAGAAAAAAACAGAACTTATAGCCAAATGTCGCAGCCTGACTCGCAGCAAACTGCAGCTGCCCATAACATTTTTTCAAAGGGGCAGGACAGGTGCATCATCGTGCCAACGGTCAAGAAAGATGTGGCCCCGTCCTGTTCAATTAACCTGCGGGTCTGCGGAGGTCCACTGCCAAACGGGCCGTTGATGTCCGGATCTGAGAAGTGGAGCCTGAGGCAGTAAGTGCCTGTTGCGTTCCGAACGAGAAATGGACGAGACTTTTGAGTATAAAGATTGTTGAGAAATCCGGACCCATCGAGCGGGATTCAACCACCTACATATTTTATCAGCTCCGATGGAAATAAGTCGTTCATTTTCTGAAATACGGGTGTCAACCAAGGAAGAGATCATCGTGCCCGCTGCCATACTAATAATCTATCGCGAAACTTCAGCCTTTTGACATTTTGTTTGCCGGGTTGTTGGGCTTGTTTGGGGTTGTGAGCTTGGCGGGCAAGCTCACAACCTCACATGGCCCAGAAATCTATGAGCGTTTTTTTCGATGTTTATTATGGTCCAAGTCCGGTAGTCTGTACATTTTCCGGAAAATCGCGGAGGTGGGAAGACTCTAGCTGTTAGTCGGAAGGTCGAACTCTGAACTTGGATTTGATGGTATTACTGCATCCTGACAGATCATGTCTCACGCTCCGTGCTTCTTGATGCGCTTTCGCCCGTCGCCCAGCCCGCCGTCTTTTGTTTCCCATACTGCTGTGAGCTGAAAATGGATAACTTGAGCTGAAAATTTTCAACTATTGATGGCATCGACCTCAACACCTAATTTTCTGAATCAGATGCTTATTGCAGTCAAAATTACATGTAAGCCAATTGTCACTTGCTATAACAGCTCAAGCCTAGGCAACAGCAAGCGGCCACATAACAAGAGCTACCTTTTGCCACAACATAGACATATCATTTTGGCTGTCTCCTCCTTCCACTACAGCTTAATTGAGTGAGTTGTTGCCAACCTCGCGTGTTATGGTGCCTAATCCTGTCTTCAAAAATATCTGCAGAAACTACGAAAATCATATATTTATGTAGCCCACAAAATGAGCATACTGGTAGCAATGGCGGTGCCTTCTGCGAGTGGTTGAGTTTTGTGCAAGATAGGGGGTTTTGATGATCACTTCCTGTTTGGGACGTCGGAACAGTCCGGTCCGGTTAAGAGTTCCGACTTTTGAGTTTCGTTCAGACCAAATTTAGACGAAAACTACCGACTTAATAAACAACGATGATAACCGTCATAGAAATCACCTTCAAAACATTGAGATGGTTAGCAAGGGTGCTGGGAATCAGTGAGAAGATGAAATACTAACAAGAAATGCCTCTTGCTACGCTCCGGTAAGCAACTTCCAATGGAGCCCCCACCTGCGGCGCAGTTTTGCACAGTAACAAAAAGGAAAGCTGATTCAAATGTGCTTAACAGCTTCTAGAATTCCAACCACAACTGTGACGCCTTGCGAACTACAACTGCTGTTCAATTTAACAGCTTTCACTTTCCAAAACAGGAAGCCAAGAAAAATTGAAACTGTTGAAGGGAATGAAACGACAAAAACGGTTGTTTGGCCTGTCCTTGGCTTGGGCTTGGCTCAATTTTGGGTGAATCAAAAGTGATGAACAGTAAACACAAGCCCGACATCTCATTAAGAATACGAAGTATGGTTTTTCGTTGGGATTTCTGTTGGCATTCTGGCTGCGGGACCAAATCAATCCGTACTTTTTGCCCTTTTTGGGAGTCGAACGAGCGAGGTTGTGGATTTCTCGACTCAGGTTGTTGGGTTGCGTGTCCGGGAGCTTGTATGGGCTTGTTCGGGGTTGTATGGGCTTGTTCGGGGTTGTATGGGCTTGTTCAAGCTCACAAACTAAATGTCAAAAGTCTGATGAACATACCACCCGATCGATCTCAAATTAATCTTGACCTGTGGATTGTTTATTATGGACGACAGCCAGCTCGATGGCGTTCCGTGGATCGGAAAGACTGGGTAGCCGGTGGTACTGCGCAAGTACTGCGTGTAAGTAAGTTTGAGTGTAATTCAAGTTGTGGTGTTTGTGTTTCACGAATGCATCATGCAGTAAGGATGGAATTAAAGAGATTTTTACTTGACATACCGGCAAGTACATGTATGCACCACCACATCTCCGTTCTCCGGCAGGCTAGCTACAGGCGTCGGGTTTTCGGGGGTTCGTAAGGAGTGAAAACGTACATACGAGCAGGAAGAATATATTGTGATGAATAGCGGATCTCAGGCTACTTGATTCCTTGATACAGATTCTGCTAAATATCGTAATCGCAGAGAAGAGAAAATTCGTACTGAGCACATTCCTCAACCCTCGTGCTTCTCTGGAACTGGTGTCACGAAAAGCACCATTCCACGTATCTTGTGCATGTGCGATGAGTGCCTGCCAGTCGTCATAAAGAAAGATTGCTTAGAGTTATTGACTTATCTCAGAGTTCGGACTCAGGTTATGGCTTCAATATTATCCGTATATGGTGAAGTTTCAGTTGATTCTCGGACCATATCTATAGAATCTCTCAAATGCACTCCTCAATGATGCGCTGAAGATGCACTCTTAGTGTAGTGGTAACACTCCCTTATCAACGATGTCTGAGGGGATCCTGGGTTCGATGCCCGGAGGGTGCCTGTGTCTGTGGTCGCGATCATATTTTTGGTTTCGCCATCAGGAAAAAACCACTTGGTTACATACTGCTTGGTAGTCCCTGTAACCGTGATTGCATCATCGACAAGTCCCCTTTACGTAGCCCCTTGTAGCCGCCCGCAATGGCTTGGTAGCACTTGGTAGCTCATGCCTGTGATGTCTGTAGCACCTGGTTGCGCTCAGTACCAGCTGCTACCAGAGCTACCAGGAATCCTGAAGCATTCACAAAATGCAATTCACTTGCCTCACGCCCCTTTCTTGCTGTGGTTCTTTGCTTTCTGCGGAAGGTTTCTGACTTTTGCTGCTCCACGTATTTGACTTTTTATTTTCGACTGTGCATGAAATGGAAATACGACTTACTGACCGCGCGAGAACAGTGAAAATTTTAGGAAGGACAAAATACATCTAGACTAAGCAACTGTTCAGAATGGCTGCTTTTGGAAGTCCATATCGGGGTCCGGGGAAATTTGCGGATAGAATGAGACCATCCACCTCCTCATTATCTTCGTCGTCGAAAGAGAAACTTGAGACGAGGGGGAATGTCTTGCGATATAATTCCTTCGATATGGACCTAGGGCCCGGGATGCGAATTTCCTGTAGTTCGCACCTGGATTTCGCCATGAACTGTTTGAGTTGAGAGATGGGATCCGTCCCAATGTACGATTCTGGGACTTCTAGTTTCCGTAGTCGGGGGGCAATGAAAGTGCCTAGATATTCGGTCCCTCTGGGTCGTCTTCACGTTCGTCGCTGAAGGTCAACAATTCCAAGGATAAAAGCTCGAGCTCGGGCTGGATTGCAGTGGAATTGTCGAGGCAGAGTTGCAACTCGCAATGAACCAAGCTGCAGGTCTGCAGCAAGATCGGTGTACATTCACGAGGATATACGGCACACAAAGTCAGCGACGTCAAATTAGCCCAGGGTAGGATAATGTTGGCCGCAGCGATATCATTCATCCTGATTGTGCGGAGAAGAGGAGCGTTTGTTAACGAGAGTGGGGGGGATGTGGACCCGAGGATCGTCAGGTTCAGTTCTCGGAGCAACGGTGTGGGGCTTCAATGATGGGAAGGAGGACACGAGGTATCTGGAGTTCAAGGTACTCCCAGCGTAGACGGTGAGGAAGGAGAGTCTGGATATCAGCCTGATGCTCCTCCCTCGTCGCGCGGTATGGATTATTCTTGAATATAATGGAAACTGGGCAGAAACGAGACCGTTCCAGCCAAGATTCCATGTGCTGAATCCGGTTTGTACTAGGAACTACATCCTCGGGGTACAATATTGCCCTCCAGAGAGACGAAGTGGTGATGGCAATTTGTCTCCATTTTCGACAGATGTGAGTTAAGAGAGTCGGCGAGAAGTGTCCAGACATGGAAGGACATTCAGGATACGCTGGAAGGAACTGGAGGAAGATCTCGGACACGATTTCATTGGGCAGTGTCAAGACTGGGTATCTGTATGCGTCGAGTCGTCCCTGTATAGCTGATCTCTCCTTCCGTAACAAGATAAGGGCTCGTTCCAGCCCCAGCATTTCTGCCTCTACGTCTTTGCGGCATGTACGATCTGCTTTGAGGCCACCATCGGACATGATGACGGAGACGGGGAGAAGCTGTAGACAAATGGTCACCAATGAGTCAACGGTAACTAATTTGACCCACTCCAGTACGGCTTTCGTTCGGGCGACTGCTAAGTGGGTGTATGATTTTTTGGATGGTAGTGGAACTCGAAAGAAAGTTGAGCCACGTCACACGTGTGGCCACTGATCCGAATTGTTCGGAGTCTAACCTAGCACACGTTCACTTCCGCGCCGATTTATCAATAGGGCGCTGGAATGAGGCAAGCAACTTGGCGGTAATTGTGACAAAGACTCGGTGGCAAGGTGCCAGAAGTCAGTGACCCTATCTAAATTGAACCTCAGAGAACATGTACGAATCTACTCAAGGGGGTTCGGGCCGGACACGCCGGGACCTAGGGCAGGTAGGTAGGGTCGGCCGTCAGGCCAAAAGAAAATAATCGGGTATGACCCAAAGTTAGCCAAATATTGGCCCGGACCAGTCTGGAGTTCATTTTCAGCATTCCAACACCACGTATGTGTACTATTTCCGTGGGAAGCAATGATTTAGAGGGTTCATCTAGTCAGGTGAATGGAACAAGGGTTTTCATGTTTCATTTTTTGGGAGAAGTAAGTTTGAAAACACTGGGAAAAGCTTTGAAGGAGATTTATATCTGAGGGCTTACATATGAGGACAATTCCTGCAGCCTTTGTCCACGCGTTGCCACACAAGTCAAGTATAGTATGGACTCTGGAGTTCAGTGAGAAATAATTCAAGTCGTGTTTAAATGAAACCTCATTTTCAAAAGAGATGGATTACAAAGGTATTCCCGCCAAAAACACGCAAAATACCTGCCCAACCAAGGTTGGCGCTCAAGGTTCCGGGTGTTCGGCATTGATCGGCAGAGCGGCAATCAGTCTAAATTCACATCACGTGGTAGGGAGGGTCAACAAGAATTGGGTTTTGAAAAAAAACGGCCCAGGTCGTTTTTTTGACAGAATTGAACCCCCTTGAATCTACTCATTTGTTGAAAGCTCTTCAAGAACTGAAGAGTTGATGTAGTTCTCTGCTGAGGAATTGAGAAAGATGGCAGTTCCGGTATGGGCGATATACTGTGCAAAAACTCGTCCGATTTTACAGGGTTTTTGCAGGCAACTT
Organism: Mycena crocata; assembly: GCA_029281795.1. NCBI lineage: Eukaryota > Fungi > Basidiomycota > Agaricomycetes > Agaricales > Mycenaceae > Mycena > Mycena crocata. The sequence goes on along the minus strand of JARJCP010000243.1, from coordinate 38,153 downwards.
ACATCCAAATTCGAACTCCTGCCTGACAATCGTGTAAATCTACTTACATCTCCCGAAGTTGCTTGCATCTACTCCCGCTTACATCTCCGAATTGGCAGACAACTTGAGCAATGATTGCTGTGTGTGTTCCCATCAGTTCCAAATCGGGTGAAATAGAACAATTCAGCAATGGCTGGATTCCTGGTCTTTCAAAGAGTTTCGGATGAAAATAGTTGGATCAGGATGCTGAATTAACATCCTATGAACATATTTTCAGCCTTATGAGAACAGCCTTCATCCAAAAGAGTGAATTTTGGCCAGTCCTTCCAAATGGTCCTGTGTACCTTGAAAACCGATTCTTATTCAGAATGTGTGTGACCATGCAGCTTTGATTACGACAGAGTCTTGCTTTTGGAGGTCCCTACAACCTCCCTGGTAGTCACTGTCGAGAAGCACCGTGCTTTCCGTTTATGGATTTCGGCAAGTCTGATCCCATCACTGTTGTCATCATTTCCATCACTTCGATGAAAATTCAACCAAGTCCCACACATGTGAGAAGACATTGGGCCAGCTTGTATCTGACCACCGAGCAGTTGTAAGTGCCTTACAGACGATGTCAGCTAACTTGAAAAATGGTCAGTTGTAAGCAAAAACCCTGTGTTCAGAGGGGAGATGGCAGCATTTATTTTTTGCACACTATATGTGCCATAGTCCGGTATGGAATCCAACCAAATAGAATGCGGGCATGGTATCTAAAAAATGTATGAGCATATTTTGTTCACTTCTTAGGTGTTTCAGAGGTGTCTGGTAGTCGTTAGAGTGCACTGCGTAGGGCGGTACGCGGAGTGTTGCTAGATGTTAATTTCGACGGTGCCAGAAATGAGCTGACATTCTTAACAACATTCTTGTAGTACGTGCTTAGTACTTGCAGTTTGCCTGTTCGCTAATTGAAATATCCGCTCGGAATGCTTCCCCTGTAAGAAAATTTAAGGACTTTGCATCATCTGTTTCTACGCGATCAGACGTGACGCTGAAGGAATAGTGATTATTGTAACCAAGACTACTGAATTCACGAAAAGTTGACAAGCACGACATTGCGGGATTCCCTGGCGAGTACCGAGAGAGCATCCGGGAGCCTATCCCCTATGGTGATTGGAGTGTGATTCGACGATACGCTTCAAGGACTCAGCTTTTCTGACTGCTGCGCGTGCTCTTGACTTGGCCCGATTTGTCCCCGACGAAAAAAACGCGAAAAACGATGTCCGCGAAAAACCGAGCGATAGGCGACACAGAAGACGAGTTTCAGGCCGCTTTGGTTACTTACACCAAGGCGGGCAACAAGACAATGGCGATGCGGCGGCTCTGGAATGCCGCATACGAGATGGGACGGGCGGCTGCACCAGTGCGCCTGGTAGTGAACGACTCAGCGACGTTGTGGCAAAGGGAGAAAGAGCGAGTGAAGGCAAAGTGAAGGAGGCGAGGGAGACAGCGCTCGAGGAAGGACGGCAGAGCGGTTTCGAAGAAGGACGGCAGGCTGGTGAGAAAGACGCGCTGAGCATGGTCGCGTTTGAGGTCTCGTTTTCGGCGGGAAAGATGGATGGGATTGCAACGGCTATGGAGCTGGGAAAGGAGGCTGAAAAACAGCGATGGAAGGACAGTGGCCCCGGGTAGTGATGTCCAGGGCCCGGCTCGGCCTGGAAGCCTCGGCTTGGGCCCGGCTTGATGCGGCTTGGGCTTCAAAATCTCAAGCCCAAGCCCGAAGCCCCAACCAGGGCTTGCAAGCCCGAGGCTTGGGCCTGGGCCCGGGCTTGCCCAGGAATTTTTCATTGCACTGAACATGCATACAAGTGTGTAAACCATGGCCTTAATGATAAATGGGGTCTATATTATAGCTCAAAACATTCACCGAGCTCCCATTCACATCTTTCAAGGACACAATGGTACAATTTCCATTTCGGGATTCCGTGTTGAATTTTCCAAATACATTGCAGGTGCCGTATATCTTGTTGTTTTCAATCAGTGTGGCGAGGCAACTTCATAAGCACATGCAAGGTGATTGAGGATCCAAATTCCAACAGTATTTTGACTTAAATCTCGTGGCCAAAAGTTGTCTTCGCCCCATACTCACAAGCCCGGGCTTCAGGGCCCGGCTCGGGCCTTGAAAACTCAAGCCCAAGCCCCAAGCCCGCTCAAGCCCGCTGTCGGGCCCGGCTCGGCTTGGGCTTCCAGGGCCCGGCTTGGCGGGCTTCCGGGCTTCAGGCCGGGCTCTGGACATCACTGTCAGTGGGCATCTCGAGGACGGTATGTGTCGTGCATTTGGCAGCACCACGGTTGTGGAGCCTTCACCACCACAATTTCCTTCCCCAGGAATGAGTCCCCACGTTGTACAACGGAGTTGGGTTGAACATTTGTTATTGTACTTAAGTAGTACATAATGCTAAGTTGACGGTGATGGTAAACACGCACCAACACTCCCGGTTTCGTCCTTACCGTCATGTCCATGTCCCACGTTTGCAAGAACTGCGGCTACAAAAGCTCGCTCAAGCTCGACAATACATCGCCCTTACTTGAACATGTCTTCCGTCCAGAAATCACCGGGACGGAAGACAAACGCGTCGTGCTTGAAGCGCTCAAAGTCAAAATCAAAATGCGACGACACGAGCAGGAATGTGAACTCGCTGCGCTGCAAGGGGAGCTTCAAGAACTCGAAAGCGATTTGGCGAGACTTTCTTTCCCGGTCTTGACTCTCCCCAACGAAATCACCTCAAATATCTTTGTCGAGTGTTTGGTACCATCCCCCGACATAACTCCCCCGCGAGTCCGCCCTTCTCCAGCAAAAGCGCCACTTCTTGTCTCCCAAATATGTCGGCACTGGAGGGACGTCGCAGTCGCCACGGGTGAACTCTGGAACTCGTTGGACCTTCAATTGTACCGAGTGGACGGCGCGTCAACCGATGGGGCGGCAAATCTGCTCGAATGCTGGTTTTCACGAGCAAAGGGACATCCACTAGCGTTGACTCTCCGAGCCTATGGACAGGAAATCCCGGCTAATCTCTTCGCCGCTATGTTGTCATATTCTGGCCGGCTCCGATGCCTCGAGCTCGATATTTCCGAAGACCAGTTCGTGGGGGTGGACCCGGTGCCCAGCTTTCCGATTCTCCAAGTACTTAGAACGCGATTCGAGACCCTAGAGGTGGAACTCAGCACTCCCATGCGCGAGCTAATTCGCAATTCCCCGCAACTTCGCTTCCTCGGATTCCACCCCCGGGAGGCGGGCTACTTCTTTCCCCAACCCGACCTGGCGTCGGTATCTGCTGCGCGGTTTCTCTCCGCGCTGATGATCGACGAACATATAACTATCGAGACTTTCTGCACCATTCTCGCCACCCTCCCGCTCCTCACCTTCCTGAAGTGCAAGCTATTCGATGAAGGCCCCGATGTCCCCACAAGCAAGACCTTCCCCACTCTGACTGGCCTATGGGTCGACCTCGCCGTCTGTGCCGCCCCCGCCAACCAACTCGAGTGGCTGACCCTCCCCGGCCTATCAGGGCTAGAGCTTCCTCAGGGAAAGGCCCACCCGCCGCTGCCGTTTATCACTGCCCTCCTCGTACGTTCCAAGTGCACGCTCAAACGCCTCGCGCTGCCTATTGAGGGCGCCGACATGGCGCAAGGGCCGCTTGCGGAATTGTTCGCTGCCTACGCAGCGCTTCACGGACTCTTCGTCTGCACCGACAAGTACACAGACCTCGGGGCGTTCATGTGCGCATTGCACTCACCCGGCGCGCTTCCACAACTCACCCACCTGGCTTTCGGCATACCCGTCCCATTTCTGGGCCTGGACTACGACGGGCTCATCGACCTTGCGAGATACCGACGGACGCCTGGGCGAGCGGTTGCTTTGCGGGCACTGGGGGTGGATATGTGGGACATTCCGGAAGAGGGAGAGGAGGAGGGTCCGCTCCCGCGGTCACCCCTCCCCGGGCCCATTTTGACTGCGCAGTTGCAGGGCGAGATCGACACTGGACTGCAAGTTAACTTCAGGTTTCATAGCGCGGCGGGGATTGAGATGTGGCCTCAGCGACGTGAGTTCTGTGCCCGTTCGGGGGAGTCGAAACTAATATTTACGACGATTGACGTTTCAGTTGAAGAGGAATATCCCTGTCCGGCATTTCCGTGTTCGAGGTGGTGCGGACACCCGATGCCGCAAAGTGACCAGGACGAGGATGAGGACGAAGAATAGACAAGTTTTGTCTTCTTTTTTTTTTGAGGGGGGGGGGGGGGGGGCCGTCGGTCTCTTGTTTCTTAGCTCGTTCCTCTTCTACCTATATGTCTCATTCCCCGTAAATCCTTGGCTCACATGTATCTCATTCTTCAGCTATCACAGCTTTCTCCACGCATGCTACAGGTGTAGTGCTATCGAGCGAAACTCGAAGTTCGGCAAGCTTTGGCAAACATCGGGAGTGCTTTGCGGCATCCCGCAAAACTCCCACGATCTTTTTTGCTACCTTATACCACCGTGATCCCTTCCTTGCGAGTATACTTCCAGCCGTGTGCAGAACTCATCTGGACCTGCTACAATATGTCTCGTTCAAAAGGTCACTCCACCAACTCCACACCCCGACTCATCCCAAACAGTACCCAGCCCTGAGTCAACTTTCAAGATCTCTTCTCCTTTCGATACGAATTCCTGTTGTCTGGCACCGAACCCAAACCCGATACTTTCGCGCTATCTGGGAAAGCCGTGATGCGTCGGGGAATCTTGACGCTCAGAATATCGTTGTATCTACGCGCACCCGCCGACTGCCGCTTTCCCGCTTTTCCGCTTTTCCGTCTTTCCTGGTAGCTGGTGTGATGACAGTGATCTTCTCACCCGTGGGATCTGACGCAGTGGTGTGAATACTACTCTGTATTACTATCTAATTGTTTCTGCTTCCATCTCTAAACCGTACGCTTCATTGGAGGAGACATCGGAAAATATTCTAGGCCCGATCTTGTCGTAATCCATGGGCCATGACCACTTCTCGTAAGTACTGTGCTTAATTGACTGGATGGGGTTGAACCATATATTGCGCAACTTGATTCCGTACAGCTTTGGGTGGCACGTCATGACCGGATGACCACTCTGAATCTTTCCCGGCCCCTCGGGAAATAATTGAACGTATTTATAAGGAACTCAGCGTATGTTCACAACCCACGTCCGACCTCAACTTCATCTTTTGCCTTCAAGCGTGGATCATGACGATCACTCAAGATTCCTCCGCCCCACTCGCGGCAGTTGTTGGTGCTACTGGCACTCAAGGCGGCAGCGTTGTCAAAGCGCTATCGGAATCCGACAAGCCGTACCGTGTCCGAGCGTTCACGCGCGATGCTGCGAAACCGGCCGCAGAGCAACTTGTGAAGCTCGGTGTGGAGGTTCTGGTCGTCTCGCTCGTCGTGGAGAACGCCGAAGATGTTTATAAGGCATTCGAGGGAGCTGATGTCGCCTTTGTAAGTGTTGTTTATACAGCCCACACCGCTCGCGATGCTCATATGACTTGTGCGCTGTAGCTGGTGACGAATTTTTGGGAGCACGTCGATGTCGACAGGGTTCGCTGAGCAAACTCTTCTTCTCGCTGGATAGAAACTGATCATGGGGTTAGGAGGTCGCTGAAGGAAAGCTCCTCATCGACGCCGCCAAAGCGGGCGGTGTCTCACGCATCGTGTGGTCGGGTCTTCCCTCCATCACTACCCTCAGCGGCGGTCAATATGTCCATGTTTACCATTTCGACGGAAAGGCTGTCGTCACCGAGTACGGCCGCAAGTGCGGCGTGCCGTTTGTCGATGTGCAGGCCGGCTTCTACGGAACGAACTTCCTCCACAACCCGTCCATGCTGGCGAAACAGAATGACGGCTCCTTCGCGATCCCCATGCCGCTGAAGCCAACGACGGTCGTGCCGTTCATCAACGCGGGACGTGATTACGGGCTATTTGTGCGCCAGGTTCTCGAGGCGCCGGTGTTTCCCAACGGGTCTGAACTCACCGCATATGGCGAGAACATCACTATACAGGAGATTGCGCTCCAATTTTCTCAAGGTGAATAGCCTGACACGATGGTCTCGTCGTTGCTGATGCAACTTCCACCGCAGTCACCGGCAAGAATATCGTGTTCAAGCAAATCTCTAGTGAAGATTTTGCGGATAATATCCGCGGGCTCGGCATGCCTCCGCACATCGTGCTCGACATGACCGAATCCTTTCAATTCTTCGACAAGTTCGGGTGTGAGTGATCTTATGTGCGGTAGGTGCTGTATGCCGTGCTGATTCTCCACAATCTCGCAGGGAAAACCACAACGAATCACGAAACGAATCACGAAGGCCTTGCGAGGCGCGCCAGCACATGGGCCGAGTTTGTGAAGACGACTGACTGGAGCAAGACTTTGGTTTAGCGGTAGTATCGGTCCCCAGGTATTATATACAGAAGCTCCTGGCCGTACGTAAGTCTGAGTTTTATGCACAGTTCATTCAGCAGGTCGAACACACATTGAATGAATCTATGAATCTATTTCGCGGATATTTTACTTTGACTGTTGATGTTCGGGGGAAATTTACGCGCTTGAAAACGGAGAGTCCACACCACATTCGTCACTTCGTTACTTCGCTTAGGATTGCAGAAGTTCGTGAGTTCTAGTTAGCCCCGGAGAAGTTCGTGAGTTTGAGGCCGCATTCTGCGAATCCTTGTGACTTCAGGCAGATTGCCTGGTTCTTCGTCACCTCTTCTTAATACCGTGAAAGCTCGTCACTTGAATAACCACATGACCGCGTCGAAGATCATCATGTGGGTCTGGTAAATTTTGAAGGGCGCGCATTGGCCCGGCACTGATGCGCACCGACGACGCCGGCTATGAATGTTGACGCGGCATCGGCACGCAGTATCCCTGTCATTCTGTATGGCCTGAAATACCCTGCGGCTACGCATAAGCCAATTCTCAAAGCCAGACAACGCACTGGAGGTCGGAGTCGAGATGATTCAACCGTGGGTCAAGACCTGCCAGAGGACCGATCATTGTATTGCGGCACCTATATTCTCGACTCCTCCGTCGGTGATGTCCCGATTGGAAGGAGTCAACTTGAATTTGTTGTAATCACTGCATGCCCACCTGGTAGTAATCATTGAAATCAACATCAGCGCTTTCTTGAATCTGTGGTACATACGTCGTTGCTGCGAGAGATCTCTTTCGAGAGAATCCAGATTGGACTGAAGTTGTACTTCCTGGATCATCAGTCTACAACCATTCCCATCCTAACATTTTCTGACCATGTGTATGTGATTGTAAGAGTGTTTCAAACTTTTGCGAGCACAGGACGAGGCAATAAGGTGAATATTTACATCCACGAAGATCCACTGAAATGGAGTACTTTGAAGTATAAACACAGAAGTAACCAATGTGTACCAATGAAATTTCTAATCTGAAACGAGTTGACTCGATGGAGAAATTGGGGACAATCTGAAGTACAAACGAGTGTACTCATCCAGGATCGTCTACTAAGCGCCATTCAACATCAACGACCCGAAGGACCAAAATTCCAACCAACTCGAAATGAGAAAGTTTGGTCTCATTATCATCTACTTTCTCATGCGATGGGACTTATCCATAGTGCTACCAGTTTGAAGATCAAGTCTCTGTGCCAACGCCCTTCCGGTAAATCTCCCTGAATTGTCGAACTCCCGGTCGCATCTCCGTCGCATCTCCGTCAGATACTCATTTATAACCTCCTCATTCAGTGAGTCATTCAATGTTGTAAAGTTTTTTGCCAGTTACATTTACGAGGAAGATGCACAGTAACATCGTGTCAAAAGGTCTCCCTAGATTCAATCACTGTGAATTTACTCAGAGAAATTTCGGTTCTTCCGTAGCACCTATGGAACCATGGGATTGTATTGGCTAGCACAGCGAATACTGTAGTACCAGGAGGAGTTACACATGTTGCATAACTGCGAGATAGATTGAACCGTGGGAAGAATTGAATATGCTTCACTAGAATGATGTCTTCACTAAGAAACTTTCATCTGCATCACCCAGAACCCTCCAGTTCATTTTCGTGCCCAAACTGCATATGCTCCCCGAGTCTGAATTGAATCTGGATGCACTGTAGTAAAAAATATGTACCGAAGATAATAAGGTATCTATAACTCTATCATTTGGGAGAAGTGAAGCCAGCATTTGCGGCTATTCTTCGCGAAAACGGCTCCAATGCTTATTCCCGCTGTCTCGAGCTTCAGGCGCTTAGGAGGTGCATCCTACTCCAAGGACGCCGAGCCAGAGCGATTTCGAGTCGGCCTTGTTGGCCCAAAGTCTCAGCACTTCGATAAATATCTCAGGATGTGATCGCACCTGGTATCCTTTCGTCCCCAACATCTTTGTGAGGTATCGGCCCTGGTGCATTTACATGAACTCAGTCTCAAGCGCCGATGAATTTTTCGGTACCCAAATGACCCACTCGAACCTTGAGCCGTAGAGGATTCAGGAAAAGACCCACTGGCAGTGTTTATATTCGTGTGAGCACAGTCTCTTTCGATAAAAATGTTACTGTATTACACCGGATTTGGTAGACTGACTCTTCCGCGGTCGAGAGGCGCGAGCACGCCCGGAGTCGGACTACATAAATATTGGGGGGGGGGGATGTATTATACTCGCGTGGTCCACAACATGAACAACGAGTTTACCGAAGACAAACAAGTAGCTACGTAAGGGTGGTTATCCGTCCGTTAGACTACAAGATGCCAACGGAACACACAGAAATTCCAGGGGGACGATAGCACAAGACGCTGTCGCTACTGTGAACTGGCCGGCTCTCGTTGTCGAGGCTGGACTCCAGTTAAAACCTCGTGGGACCTGACCTCACAACACATAGTGCTAGAGTACAAGAGGAGTTCCCTCCTCCCAGGTAAAATATCCCCGGAATCCACCAGTCACAGCATGATGTCGTACGTCTTCCCTTTGCAGACTGCATGCGGAAAACGACTCATCGCTCCACCCCCAAAGAGGTATCACAGCTGATGAGAAGGCTCAGTGAAGTGACGTGTTCAACTTCCAAGGAAGGTCCACAGCCACCCAGTGAGTAAATTGAGTCCCAACTGCTAGGTTGGATGTTGCTCACGAGGAGCCGGTGGTGAGTCGAAATTTTTGAGTTGACGCTTTGGCATACTGGGAATTTGGCGAGATGCTGGGTGCATCGGTATGACCCTGCGACGGTAGGAACTGGCTTCTTATGGTAAGGCGAGGATTTTACACGATGCCGTGCACACGTTCCGAAATCAAATCATATTGACAACATTGTTCTCCTAGTTCTAGGTTCATCCAAATTCGGTGACTCGGTTCCGAGTACCTCTTCGCAATGCCTTCGTCCCATCTGCCACGGTGTATGCGGCTGCAGGACGTTGAAGGGAGCCGGTGCGTTACTGCACGGTTAGTAGCCTGACACACACTGCAAACATTTGGCTCCATCCGTATCTGCTTGAGCGATGAGCCTGGGCATCCGCAACGGCATTCTCAGCAGCTCGACGGTCTTTTTGTTCAAGAAGCCATTCATGCTCTCCTTAGGCTCCCATCATCCTATCGAAGTTCAGTGCCACGTCAATACTAAAAGACTCAAAATGAATGCAATATCATACCCTTCGGATTCGGCCGTGTTCGAGTGCATAGTTGGAATTGTTGGACATCTTCAGATAACATGCCGTAGTCCATGACAGGCGCCCAGCATGCGACTGCGACGCGCACGCGAAATCGCCGGGTGTGTTGGCGGTAAGAAAGAGACCTGTGATCCCTGGGAACAAACCAAGACCAAACACTTCCCACACAAACGGAAGTGACGAGCTTTCACGAAGATACGTCTCAAGTGACGAGCTTTCTCCGATACACGTCGAAATGACGAACTTTCACGATAACTCATCAAAGCCACGAACTTCCCCATTCCTAAACGAAGTAACGAAGTGACGAGGGTCAGGTATACTCGAAAACGGACAATGAGCGCGGGCAATCCGATAATATGCCTTGAACGGAACTTACGGGTACGGGCGCGGGAATAATGAGAAGGCAGTGTCAGCGGTCACGTGTCCCAAACTGCAGACGTGTTTTGAAATCAAACACGCCTTGCACTGCGAGGGAGACGTGGCTTGACGTGTCGTAACGTGTCAGAGGCCAGTCTGAATAGATTCGAGGCGCTTGGAGGCCAGTCCAGCCTTTCATGGCATGGTAACAGTTGAAAGAAGTGTCAAACACGACTACGGGCTGTACTTCAGTCCCTTTTCGAGGCGTACGTGGGCCAATTAGCGCACTGAAAGTCGGCTTCATGGTTACATTTGCACTAGTAGTTGTTTATTTGGTGTATCCAAACATTAAGGGTATATAAGGACCGCGAAATGTACCTGTAGATAGATAATTGATCCCCGCTTTTTCACCTTATACTCATATTTTCCTGGGCCCAAGGCCGCACGTCTTCTTTTGGACCCAAGGTCGCACGGTTGAATCGGAACGGAACGCATTGGGCCCGAGGCCGCAGGAAGATTATTTTGGATTTGGTTATACTTACGTGGACGAGTGGTGGTGGCTTTATTGGCTTTGTTTTGGAGCACCTGGAGGGAGGTTTTGAAGGACGGATTGCTGGATTGCACAAGACCATATACGTTGGTCTGAGCCGAACAAACACAAAGCACGGAGTGTTGCAGATATTTGGGTGATTTATTCATTCACGTGTCTGCGCATTTCCAGCCTTTCGCTGTAGAGTCTAGGCTCGTGACCAATCTCTACGTTAAACAACGACGCAGAGGAGCTGGTGTTGCCGCGATTCGGTCCAGAACCATTAAGAACCTGAAGCGAACCTGAATGGTTCGAACTTGTCTATGAAAAAAAAAAGAAAAAAGTAGCAATCTATAGAGGAAACGGCATGCAAATTATACAAATGGCACAGCAAGTAGACATTTACCAACGATGTACCTCTCTCTTCCTCGCCAGAAACTTGACAGAAACTCACAGAGTCTCACAGGAGGAAATCGGGTCAAACTCGGATCAACTCGGAGTGACGTATCATACTCGCTTTGCGCCTTGCTCTCGAGCCTCCACTCAGCACTGAGCCCTCAACGACCCCCAGATTTAACCCAAGCGTCAGTGTCGGGAAATCCCAAGAGTACGTGGATGTCAGAATAAAACCATGCCGACTCACTTTGTGGCTACAGTCCCGGCCGGCACAGAATCGTCATCCATAATGGCGGCTCTATCCTCCGTCCACAAAGCAGATCGCATACGCCTCGAAGACGTAGAGGCCAATATAGTGGAACTAGAACAAGCACTCATGTTGCTACGAACGGAGCGAGCAGCCATACAGGGACGACTCGCCGCCTACAAATACCCAGTCTTGACCTTACCCAACGAAATCGTCTCCGAGATCTTCGTCCACTTCCTTCCATCGTATCCTGACTGTCCTTCCGCCACGGGACTGCTCTCGCCGACTCTCCTGACCCACGTATGTCGAAAATGGAGGCAAATTGCTCTCAACACTCCGGTCCTGTGGAGGGCAATATTGTCCGTTCTCTCCCCCACCAATTTAGTTCGTAGTACAGACCGGATTCAGCGAGTGGAGTCGTGGCTGGAGCGATCTTGTTTCTGCCCAGTTTCCGTGATATTCAAGTTCCAAAACAATGCCTACGACGTGCAGGAGGAGGACCTTCGGGCCAATCTCCAGACCCTCCTTCCTCACCGCCTACGCTGGGAGTACTTGGAACTCTGGACCTTTCCTCAGCTGATTTCCATCATTGAAGGCCCCACGCCTCTGCTCCGCATACTAAATATGTCGGTCTTCGTTCATCCATCCTCTCCACTCTCCTTAACGGACACCTCTCCACTCTGCCTAACGGAGGCCCCTCTTCTCCGCACAGCCCTTCTCAATGATCTCGCTGCAGCGCATGTCACCTTACCCTGGGCTCAACTGACATCGTTGACTTTGCACAACGTATACCCCAGCGAATGCACACCAGTCTTACTGCAGACATTCAATTTGGTGCATTGTCAGCTGAACCTCGTCGAAGATAATCCCGAGCCTATCCAACCTGATATCAATCTTCTATGCTTGGAATCACTGATCCTCGGTGACTACGCGGAAGACCCGGATGCGGAGCCGACGAAATATCTAGGCACCTTCATCGCCCCCGCTTTACGGAAACTCGAAGTCTCGGAAATGTTCATTGGGACGGACCATGTTACCCAGCTCACGTCGTTCGTGGCAAAATCCGGGTGCAACCTGCAGGAAATTCGCATCACGGGTCACAAGCGATCGACGCCGGAGGCCCTGTACCGAAATGCATTGCCCCTCGTCCCGAAGATGTTCTTCGACTTTACTGCTGCTACTCGTACCGAGTATGATTCAGAGGACGAGGGAGACGAGGAAAGTGAGGGAGATCAGGATGAGTGAAGAAGAAGAAGAAAAAGCAAGGAGCGGGTCCGCGTCCATTCCACGTTAGGTGTGTCCTAACCGTTCTTCCTATTTTAATCTCATCTTGCTCACTCATTCCTGTCAAGACATACCCTATTCTCAGCGAAGTGTCGTACGCACATCACCTGTACATTTGAGTCGCTATTCTACCGTGTCGCCTGCCCAGTCGCATGAACATACGAACTCAGGCTGCCTCATGATTATGCTGGTATCGTGTTCGAGACTGTGATCGTTGAGTGTAATCGTTGTCTGAAATCCATCGACTTGGAACTATTCCTGGTTCTGAGATCGATATATTCACTTGGGACATATGCGTCAAGCAGATGTGAGTCATGCGCACATATCGCTGAGGCTCTTCCACCGACATGTTTACCGGTTAGTAAGTATAACGCCACATACGCACAACTGAACCAAGGAACGGAGTAATCCGGATCAGTGGCGACACGTGGCTCAAAAATTTTCACCCTTCTACTTCCATCTACGGAGGAGCCTCCTCAACGCAAATCGGAAAGGTGAGTGAACGTGATCTACCATCTACTCGTCGGTGACCGTTCGTGTATAGTTTCTGGCCGTCTGCTACCATTATTGTGTCGATGGCCGTTCTGGAAGCAGATCGGACACGCCTCAAAGCCGTAGAGGCGGAAATGCTCGCACTGGAACGAGCGCTGACCTTGTTACGAACAGAGAGGTCAACCATACAGGGGCGAATCGATGCCTACAAGTACCCAGTCTTGACGTTACCCAACGAAATTGTTTCCGAGATCTTCATCCACTTCCTTCCAGCATATCCTGACTGTCCCTCCATGACTGGACGTTTCTCGCCGACTTTTCTTACGCAGATATGTCGAAAGTGGCAAGCAATTGCCCTCACCACTCCGGCCCTATGGAGGGCAATACGGTTCCCTCTCAGGGATTTAACTCCCGCTCAACGGGTCCATTTGTTGAAGTCGTCGCTGGCACGATCTTGCTTCTGCCCACTTTCCATTAAAGTCGACGAGGTTCCTTTCGAACTACAGAAGGATCTGCAACTTCTAATTTCTCACCATTTACGGTGGGAGTTCCTGGAGCTCTGCATCGATGGCCGCCAAACCCTGCTCGGCATTTTTGACGGGCCTACGCCGTTACTCCGCAAACTGAACCTGCGCATCATCGGGTATCCATCCTCCCCACTCACCTTAACCGAGGCCCCTCTTCTCCGCACAGCCATTCTTAATGATGACGGTTTAAATGACATTATCTTACCCTGGGCACAGCTGACATCATTGACTTTGCACGACGTATACCCCGAGGAATGTACGCCGATCTTGCAGCAGACTTTCAGCTTGGTTCACTGCGAGTTGAACCTCTTCCTTGACGACCCCAGTGATATTCCGCCTGATGTCAATCTTCCGTCCTTGGAATCCTTGATTCTCATTGATCTAGACACCAGCGCGAAGACGGAATACTTGGGTACATTCATCGTCCCTGCACTACGTAAGCTCGAAGTCCCGGAGGCGTACATTGGCTTCCGACCCATCCCTCAGCTCAAATCGTTCATTTCGAAGTCCGGATGCAAACTGGAGGATGTTTACATCACGGGCCGCCGCCGGTCGACACCGGACGAACTGTATCGCAACGCGTTACCCCTCGTTCCAAAAATCACCTTCGAATTCACCGTGGATATACATGCGGTCGAGTAGAGCTGGTTCGTGTTCGTCTCACTTGAGTGTTGCATGCCCTGCTGACCGTTTGTAGATGGTGAAAAACATCGCATTTCGGCCAAGGATAGTATCTCGTAGCAGATCAATGTAATTTTGTGATTCCTTTATTCCGACTTCTTGGGAGGCTGTTTCGCGAACACCTGGATCGTCCCGTCTACAACAATGTTTAATTATTTTCGCCAGTTGAAGTTTTTATTCCTCTCCCAAAGACGACATCTCACCATGCTTCAATGCCAACCGCACTATCTTTATCGTAATATCTCTATGAACTGGTGATTTTTCGGTCTCCCTGATCTGAATCCGCGCCGTAGGTAACCTCTGAGATCCTTCCCCGGAGCCTTATATTCTGCCCTGTTCGACCCGCCTTGTCTGTTTATTCTTTTCATCACTAGAAGTATGAGATGACCGTTTGAACAACGGCTGTGCCCTTCTCCGGACCTCTTTTGCCTTGCCAAAGTCCCCATATAAGTTTGAAATCTCCCCCCGTTGGAGCATAGACTCCTCTTTACTACAATGGTCATCCATCTAAGGGAAACGCTCCAATGCGACCGTGAAAAGACAGCTTGCTGTGCGGTAATCGCGGTCTATCATTTGCATTGTCGCGTAAGATATTGATCTGCAAGCAGATTAATGTTCAGCCTATTTGTGCACGATAGATATTTCACACCGTGCACATCGGAAGATGCAGCGTGGTTTTTCAGGATGCAGGATTTAATAAAATAAAGGCGACATAATAACTGAACACCGATTATTAGCCATCATGCTATCTCGTGAGAGTCCCAGCTGCAATTGTGCAGCTTGGGCTGCCAAGTACTTCAAAAGGCGTCACTTGAATTGCGGAAAGGCTGTGGGCTCTTAATTGCGCTGTGAATGCTAGGGAATTACGGCAAGCTGGGACATCGGTGAAATGCTGTATGTTTTGCAAGTTGCAACAGCTTACGGATCCGTAGCGCGGTGGCTGAACGGCGAGGACAAAGAAGACTAGAGGATAGTGAGATGAGGGTATTTAAATGTAGGTCTGCACTACTGCGTATAAAGAACGTTGATCAAAGGATGTGAAAATAATTCGTCAGAGTATTATTGTAACTTTTCCAAGCCTTCAATTTTCCCACACCTATCACCTGAGTAAGTTCACCCCGAAGCTCACTCTCCTTCTGCGGATACCTCTGCCTCCTTCATATCGACCCATAGCCCACCCTGTTATAAATAAAGACGTCAGCAAAGGTCAGTTGAAAGACGGCAGCAAACGTGTTCGAAAAGAAGAAAAAAGCCACACTGACCTCGATGAACATCGTCAGATGATTATTCACCCTCAGCTTTTCACCTTGCTTCCAGCCAAGCTTGTCGTTCTCGGTCTGCGACCATGCAGCGGGGACACGGCTTGCGGGCGGCTGCGCGTCGAGTGCCAGGCCGACGCCTGAAAAATGCTGCAGGAGGCGGACGAGGAAGAACGACGCCTCGTGATAGGCGAACTGCTGCCCGAGGCAGATTCGGGGGCCTGTGATCACCGAAGGTTAGTACTAGGAGGTATGTGCAAAGGTCTAGATGAAAAGGAGGGGATGGGAGGTTACACACCGGCGTTGAACGGGAGGAATATGAACGGGTTTGGTGTTACTGCAAAGGTGAACCGGACGAATTCATCATCATCATCATCATCAGCTTTGAGTTGATAAGTACGCACGATACTTGTGCAGCCGGTCGTCGATGAAACGGTCAGGATCCCACTGAGCAGCTGCATAGACGCCATAGTGCATCAGGAACAGTCCTCGGGAGTGAGGAGTAAGTGAGGTAGCACGCACCATCGGGCCCCCACAGATCCGTGCGCCTGTGCATCACCAGGACGGAAAACGGAACCCTGCGTAGGTAAAATCATTTAGTCGACGCCCGGTTCGGACAGTCCCGGGTCCCCCAGAAACCTCGCAAAGAAACAAACAAAGAGGCGCACTTGGAACGGGCTGGTATGTAGAACGGCTTGCCGCCACTAGGAGAGGGTAGGATTACGGGTGCTGTTGTGCTCCTGATATAATGAAAATAAAAGAAAAGAAATGAACTTCGATAAATTGGCAGTGGAAGATACGCGTACCGCATATTGAAGGGGCTGCAAGGGCAGAATGGTTATTATTATCAAAACTGATAGGTCTGTAATATATAGACTCACACAGGTGGGTAAAGACGCATCGTTTCTATGTTGGAGTCAGTAAATTATTGGAAGGGCACACGAGTGTGCAGACGCACCGTTTAGTATGGCGCGCAAGTACTTCATCTCGCGGAAGTCATCCGGTGTGGGTGTGCGTGTGGAACCCACCGTGTTGAGGATCTCCGACCGCAGTCTCGCGAGGATGACGGGATGGCCCGCCAGCATGTACATCACGAATGTGAGCAGGCAGGCCGTCTGTTTGTGATATCAAGTATCAATGGTGTCTTACAATCAAGGCGGAAGGCAGAACGCACAGTATCCCGCCCTGCGACGCTGATATTGAGGATCTCGTCGCGCAAAATTTCACGGTCTGCATCATGAAATCGTACGTTCAGCCCTAGGCATCGGGGATATATAGGGAAGCGCAACCCACCTTCGGTGTAATTCAGCAAATGCTCCACGAGCGTCTCGCCCTCCTGCACCTCGCGCTCATGCGTCGCCGTGACATCCAGCGCCTTCCTCTTCTCCCCACCACCCGGGCTCACGCCCGCCCGCCGCCGCGCAACCGCCTCACCCAGGATCGGGTTTAAGAACGCGCGGATGACGCCCATCGGCGCTGTGATTCTGTCGTGCCAGAATTCGGCCAGGGGCCAGGCCGCGCCGAAGGGGCCGCGCAGGGCCGAGACGTACTGGGCGCGGTTGACGGCGGCGGCGTATGCCGTCGAGGCAGCAGCAGACCCCGATTGGTCTTTGTCTTGGGGCCTGGAGACGGAGAACGGGTAGGGGAGGCCGGCGGCGAGGGTGTGCGCGTCGTGTCCGAAAAGGAACTCGCCGGAGGCGTCTGTGGTAAAGCGCGAGACGAGATCCTGGCGTGGGGGTCAAAGATCAAGATGTGTTGAATGACAGCGTGGGGAGACGGACCTGGAAGTCGACGGGGTAGCCCTCGCTGAGGCGGCGCTTGAGATGCGCGATAGCGTCGCAGGAGTGACGTTCGAAGAGCTCGAAGTCGCTGATCCTATCGCGTTTGAAGAACGGCCGCGTCATGGCACGGTGGAACCTGTCGTATTTTTCGTTCAACACCAGAACAACTTAGGGCAAGGGATTCAACATACTTCCATAATTCACCTGAATCGACGATATGTTGAACAGTTTTATCCAGTACGACGGGTTGATGCTACTCACCATCGGCTGCAAAAACTCCCGAACCAAGCAGTGGCCCGAATATGGCGCGCGTGTCTTCGCCCTTTTCGAAATTGTTGAACTGGGTAGCGAGCATAATCTGTTGCAACAGGTCAGTTTCCCAACTATACACCGAAATTCGCGTCAAGTCTGACCTTGAGATGTTCCGGCTCGGTGGTGAAGAACTGGACAGGGTATTAAATCTTGCGAAGGAAATAGATAATCAAGAGCGCACCCTGTCCTCAAATAAGACACGCATGGAGAAAATGGGCCCAAACTTTCCTGCGAGCAGCGCCAGCGGCTCTCCTGCATTTGTTAATCAGCAAATTTACAATCTTTAAAGCAGCCGTGCACGAACCAGGATAGCTCGCCGCGAGGTCCCGCATCGCCGAAAGTACCAGATCAATGCCCCCGATTGAGGATGGGAGACCGGGTGGCAGCACCGCCCCGTGCCTCGCAGCCGCACGCTGATTAGCATAGATTCTATACTGAACCTTGGCGGTGAACACCGCGGGAAAGCTCAGCACGCAAATGGGCACCCAAACCCACCGCGGTGCGTCGATGTGGAGATACGTCTCGCCGAGCCATTTGAGTAACCAGCTGACCAGCGGAGGTGCGAGAACGCCAGGTAGAAGCCTTGAGAGGTAAATTATTCCGGGGGGTAGAGACATGCGATAGTGCTTGTTTGTTTTCATCCCATCTTTTTGGGAACGCTTTATAGGCTGGATTTGGTCAGAACATAGTCGTCAGAAAGATCCTGATATCCGGTCATGTGATAGTTGTTGCTTCCGTTTGTGCCCGATAGATCCCGACTCGGAAGCGGGAGGACAGGTTATTGAGAGTCAGGTACAGGTCAGAGAGTGGCCGTAAAGCAGGTCGCAAGGAACGCTATGCAGAGAAAAAAGAAAGGTAAAATGCGAGCGGCCAAGAGATAGGGTCAGGGAAAGAATGCACAAACGAAAATACTGTACACCCCAAGTACACCCACTGGCAGGCAGCAGTTTCAGGGAACCGAGCATAACGATGGAAGGAGGGAGGCATAAGGGAGAAGGAGTGTGGGCGGCTGTGGATGAGGAGGGCACTGAAGTACATGGAAAGAAAATTACCTCACAGCCAATATTCGAAGCGCGGCTTGGAGGGAAGTCGGTTGGACAATATGTTACCGTCAAGGTAAGTTCTGCAAATTGAAAGGCAGGGAACACTTGCCGCATGACATTTTACAGCGAGCATGAGATTTTAGGGCGAAGTACGTCCACAATTTATTTTCCATGGCATTGATGTTGGGACGGCAATAAGAAAGATCAGAGAAAGTTTTTCCCACAGTTTGGAGTTCTTTTCAGTGCGGCACTGCGGATGGTTGCGCTTGTGGTGTTTGTTCAAAATTCAGAATCGTTTTTTTTGGTTAAAAGAAGTCCATTTCTCACGGTCCAAACGTCAAACGAACGGCCGGCATCATCGCATCAGTGTGTCACGGCGGCAATCACCGACCATCAGCGACCAAACACGACTTGTACACGACGGCAACGACCTTACCAGGATGCTCATCGGAAGTCGCTTTTTGACTCCAGCACCCATGTTCCTAGCTCAAATAGGTACAAGAGAAACAGAAAGGGAGGAAACCAGAAACCTAAAGGAACGATTTGGCATGGTGTGATCGGTCGGGGAAGCGGCCGATGTATTTCTCGCATTTTTCGCAGCGTAGCTCTTTAAGGTGAAGGCTTCCAAATCCATATGCAATGCGCCTCCAGAACTAAAAATGCCAATATTTTACAGATCTCTTTCGGTTGCTCCCCTACAGGGCCGTACAGTATCCTCCAAATTCGATGATGTTTCCTTGTTACAAGTTACATATAACTCCTGACAAGGACATCAACGTGGTTGCCAACTGCTCATCCATCCAAGTAGTGGTCAAAATGTAACAGGGCACTTCTGTCCTCCCGGGCGTACTCACACTCGCAGGCCCGAGCGGGGAAACCAATTTTGGTGTCTTGTAGGTGAGCTGAAATGTGCGAACATTCCCGTATGGGAGTAATACTGTAACATTATTATTGTGGTTTGCCCAAGACTTGCACCACCTACAGAACTGGAAAAAGACATCACTTTAAAAATAGTCACCACCTGCAATCCTACTGGAAAGATGCACAATTTGAGGATATTTCAAATGTTCACCACTCAAATTTCACACCAGAAAAATGCATTGCCATTCGTTTATGTAACTTTCCGCACCGCCCAGGGTTAAAAGACTCCAGCTTTGTTGCACTGAAATGACACCGCCTCACTGTTTTCAAAAAAGCATCGCTTTCGTGAGGTCGGATCTCCAATGATTCCATCATTATAACACTTCCCATGGTTCAACTTTCCGGCTTTGATCTTTGCTTTTACATAATGTGAGCAATTTGGTGGCTGGCTTCGAATGAAATGAATGCACTGTCACTGCGTTCCGGTCCCACCTAACCTCACCTTTTGTAGGTGATGGAGGCTGAGGGTAGGTCAGCGTAGATGACTACGCTTACCGTGTTTAGGCCAGCTACACTTGATTTTTGGTAGGTGATGAGGGGTCAGCGTAGCCCATTGGTAGCCGACCTGCGCTCAATCGGCGCAGATCAGCGGAGGTGAGCGTACCTCCCTACGCTTACCTGCTCAGACCTGCCCTCACCTCTGTTGTCTTGACAGTTCAGTGGCTCCGGAAAGAGCTACACTCAGCCACGGTCAGCCACACAGAGCTTCACACAGGTAGACACACCTACGCATACCTTCACATAGCTATGCAGAGTCTGCCTCTGCATAGCTCTGGGTGGCAACCTAACCTCAGCCTGAGGTTAGAAGGGGCCGGAACATAGTGTGTGGCCGAGAGTCTCAATGTGTGCATATTAGGAGTTACTTCCTAACAAGCTGACGGCACATATTATGCTCTACCCCTATGTGATTTCTCTTCTCATGACCTGCCTAGAGATGAGTTTCGTTCGGCCCATAGCAGTCTAAGTCCGAGATTCCTGTCAACTCCTTTGCCCTCCACCCATGGTCGTAGGCCATAGCCTAAGGACATGGCTCTAGCCACCCCTTCAATTGTCTATACAGCTGGACCTAGCCACCCCACGGCTGCTGAGTGTGACGCCGCCTCCTCTGCTCGCTCGTCCCACCATCCCGACTGCCGCTCAAGGTACCGAAGTACCCGGCGCATCTCCTCCCGGATCAACGTCACCTCCTCCTCCCAGCGTTTCTTTCTCGCTTTCGCCCTCGACCATTCTACCTGTACCGCTGTAAGTCAGGATCAGCAACGCTCTCTTCTCCCACAGCACGTGGGAAAACAGTAACACACCTTCGTGGAGATGCGGCTCATCCTCCGGCCCAAACATAGCGTTAACCGCCGTCCAGATCCATGACAGGGTCTTCCGAGTAGAGCCCTCGAGGTGACGTGGCAGCCTGTTCCGCTTTCCCACTCCCGCCAACGCCAGCTTCTTTCTCGCTGCTACCTCCTTGTCTCCGAGCTCGCCGTCCAAGGTCAAATCCTCTCTCTTCAGCACCTTGAAATGCGGTGTGTGGTCCTTCCCCTTCAAGACTGACAAGGCCCCGCGCGCTCTTGTGTACTTCTTCTCGCTGGCGTTAACCCTGTCGCCCACCACATCGATCAGCTTCCGGGCCTTCGTGGTGTCGTTCTGGCCCATGATGAATTGGTCGCAGAAACCAATAAGATGGTGTTTGGTGTGTAGGCGACTTCGAATGGCGAGGAGGGCGTCAGAACACTGCGCCTCGCGTAGCTTTGCTTCCATGTCCCCGAGCCCACTCTGACAAGCCTCTCCACGTTCCTCCTCCTCCTCGAACTCCGACGGCATCCATAGCTTGACAGCCTCAGCTTTCGGGGGCTCGGCATCAGTATCTCGGCGCTCATCCTCTCGCTTGACTGCCCTGATCGCGCCCGGCATGTAAATTTCCTGGAGATTTCGGAATGTACGCAGCTTCGCGAAGAAGGAGAGGTGCATGTCGTGGATCCTGCTCTCGCGGTTTGCGGTGACGAGCGCCAAACCCGCACTCTCAGCACTTATGCGATGCCTACGCAAAAACTCGTCAGTAAGTTCCCACGCCAAGACAGAAACACGCACTGGCTCTGCTCTAGCTGCAGGCCGGCGATGAGGAACGCTGTTGCACTCGTCGCGTGCAGCGGCATACCTCTGATGCGAGCATTCTTCTCCTCCTCCCTCTTCAATTCGAGCCGGATGTCGACCTCCGTTGGACCCTCTACAATCCCAATCAGACACGAAAACGCTTGGACACAACATCAGGACTCACCGCCAGCAGGCAAGACGTAGGGGTTGGGGAGGGTACGATCTGTGTTTGCCATTCCGTTCTGGTGGAAGTGCGTATCTCCCCATCAACCTCCTCGAAGCACGCGACCTGACGTGCGCGCTCCGCGACAGCAATGATCAATTTTCGAAGTAGCAATTCACCTGGTACGGTTCGTTAGCCCAGAATCGAATGCAGTATCGCGAAGCTCACCTTGGCCAATATTTTTCAGGTAATTATTTGAATCTATACTGTCCTCCAGCGCGTCCGCGAGAGACCCCAAGCTTGCGTTTTTGGTGAAGTACGAGACTTGATTGACTTTTGACCAGAACCGCTCCACGCCCTCCCCGTCTGTTTTCCCCACCCCAACCAAAAAACTTAAGCTGTTGTTGTTCCGACAGCTCTCTTCGTGGGACAAAGTATGCCATACTGGCAGTCCGCACTGCAACTCGATCCCCTGCATGATCAACTGGATCTCCGACGGCAGCTTCTGCATACGATCCGGCAGCCCTTTCTTCCACTGACACGCTATGTCGTACGACAGCGTCAGGTGCGTGAGATTGTATCCTCGCAGCGACGACATCACTATATAATCCATGTTGGCGTATCTAATTTCTCAGCGCATCAGTCGTGCTTACAATAAACAATAAACGACTCACCTCTCGCCCTTTTGTAGGTCTCCTAATCCATTCGGGCGCATGCACTCGTGGCGCGCGCACACACACCCTCCCACACCCGAGACGCGCAACCCCACCGTGTTTCTCGTGTCCTTCTGGAGCAATGCTGCGAAGGCAATACACGTGTTAATCTGTCGACTGATCAGGAACACATCTCTCAGTGGTCCGACCAGCACTCACGTCCTTCTCGCCAACGTACCCCTTCAGATGCTCTTTGTACGGTGTCGGATGAACAAACACCCCATAACCGGGCCCCAACGATGGGTCGTAAGTTTCGTGCTTGCGAATGCGATTCTTCAACTTAAAATTTGCGTCAATCACTAAAAGAAGCATGTACAGGAAACTAAAGCGGATTCAGCGACAGAACTAGAAGGGCGTGATTCATTGACTCACGCATATCGCGGGTCCACGTCGCGCCAATCCGTCGGCAAATTGCGTCCGTCGTATGGGCAGGCCCAGCAGATCACCATCATCTGGCCGACTAGCGTCGCCGCCAAGCCCTCGGGGTCGTTTGCCTGCCCGGCCCGCCTCGTGCGCTGCAGGAACGCCCATTGACGCGCCATCCGGATAAACTGTTTGTAACGGTCCTAAAAGTATATTTAATGCGACGTATTGATTTTGGGCCACCGAAAGACATACCGGAACCGGATTCAATCCACTTGATACCGTTGAAACGGTGCACTGGCGTGCAGCTGTGAAATCTAATGCCAACTAATGAGAGACGAAGTCTACTCAAAAACCAACACCAAACTCAACAACTAACAACTACTCAATACTTCGTGTGTGTTCGAGGGGGGTGGGTCACGTATCGACCGTCAATTTCAATTCAAAGGTAGGTTTCCACAAGTCTGATAGGTTTGGGACTGCCAAAAGGTAACTGCTAATAACTCCAACTCAATAATGAGAAGGGTAGGGTTTCTCGATGCGCGCCGTTTTACAACGTGCTTTAAGGTGGGAATCCACAGACGGCCAGAAAAGGTTTCTAAGTTCTTTAAGTTTGTTTCCCAATTACTGATAGATGGCCCCTAGTGCTTCAAAGGAAGGTACTAGTCCCAACCACTTCAAAGGCTATAATCCAATGCAAGTTGTTCTCAAGTAAAAGGTAATCCTTGTTTAAGAGGTCTCGAAAATCCAATCTATTTAATCTAACAGAAATCCAACACCTAATTGCAGTATAGATGCGTAACGAGCCGAAGACCCGGAGCTACTGGAACCCTTGTATCCGAGTAAGGCTGAGTTTACAAGACTTTGACGAGAGGCGTCTCAAAAGTCAGCTGTTTAGGCTGCACTCTTAAGCTGATATCCACTAGTCGTGCCAAATAACGGGGGCTTCACTGATCTGTCTACTACATTTGAAGGAGCTTTATATACTACTGCTACTTGGTTTTCTAAGATTACAAACGGATGAACGAGCGGATTAATAAGTTTACATTGAAGCGAGTGTGTGGCCGCCATTTAGACAGATTGGTCAGTGTTCAGATGTCCTGTTGTCCACAAGAAGCATCGACCCAAGTGCTTCTCTCCTCCTCAGCCATTCCAATGCTAGGTTGAGCCTCGGTTGTTCCTTGTCCGTATTACAGAGCTCTCTTGTTTTTAGTAAGCTTCTTATGTCCACCTGACTGATCCTTATGAGCGCGTCGCGTCGCGACGCGACTTAGTCACGTGGCCGTTATTCAACTCGAGATCTGCGCGCCTTGTCCTTGTAATCCCAACCAGGCGCGTACGCATAGCCTTTCTCTTAGTTTTGTCTCTTAGTTCCTTCCATTGGCCTTTGGTATTTATCCTAGTGCTGGTATTGACACCGAGCTTGTCGCACCGTGTTCAGATGCTCCTTGCCGGGTGAGTCCTTAACCTCAGCTTTGGCCCTTTCGTTTCAAGTTACCTTCTCCGGCCCCAGTTTGGAGGTACCGCTGGAGATTACTCTACTGCTCCGGCTCTTGTTTAACTGAATCAACACATCTCGGGACTTTAATGCTCCGTCCCAGGCTTCAAGACTAGCATCCTCTAGTATTTACTATGTCCTTAGCAAGCTTTAACAGACTTGTAAGGATCGCGAAAATGAATGATTTCAAGCTTGTACAGAGTACGGCGTATCACTGTCGCGTCCGAAAGACGTTCCAAAGCCGTGATGAAGTCGTTGGCGTTCACGTTACCGACAACATTCATGAGACGGAAAAAGTCAAGCACGCGAAAAGTGGCACATGTCGTCGGGTCAGTGACGGTCGCCAGGTACCATCCGGTGCGGAGCAGCTGTTGCAGTTCGTTCGCGTGCTCCTTCCGTTTGAAAGCGCAGTAACGGTATCTCACCCGGTGGACACCAGTTTTGTCGATGACGACCATAGTTCGTACGACCGCCTCTGGCCGTGGGCAGCGCCTTCCCTCGTGGCCAATCTGATAGATGAGGCCGAGTGAGGTGAGCGTGTGTCAAGGACTGGAAATCCTCGGGGCCGAAGGACTCCGCGAAGTCCCAAAATGGACAAGTACCAAGACAAGTCAGGACTCCGGGTCCGCCGAAGGTCCGAATTTCCTATCAACAAGCGAATGCGAGTGAGTGAGGTGGAATGGGACTTCACAAAGTAAGACTTCGTGAATGAACATTAAGTCCCATCCAATCGGACTCCGGTCCGGAACCGAGGGTGTGTCGGAGTGGGCTTGGCTTCAGCTCGTGCGCTGCGCCTTTCACTACGCCCAGTGCCCAATTTCAGAATAAGACAGAAACTAGACGGAATCCGAAGGACAGACGGAATTCCTGAGGACGAGAGAATAGGGAAAGTCTTAGTTGATTTTCAAGCTGAGCTACTACTACGAACATGATCCCTTTTTATAAGTAAGTAGAATATAAACGGGGATATCAGAAAAGACGGAATCGTCGGAGGTCCGATGCCTCCGTGATGAAGATGAGTAATTATGAGTAAGAAGTGTCACGGAGATTTCGGAGGACCGATTTATCCGTGATGGAAATGAATCAGAGCATAGCATAAGGCATAGGTATAATCCGAAGGCAGTACAAACCAAAAGGAGAACAAGAAGTCGGAATGGGACGGGGCCGGAGGAATTCGTGTGTGGCAAAAGGGTAAAGTGAATATGGAACAGAACGGAGCCGTGGGAATTCCGTGTGTGGCTGTGTATCTGCGCGGTCCGTGACAGCGTGGCTTTCTGCCAGTGGTCATCCTTCCACTCCTAACCATGCTGTGTTATCTAGAAAATGGAGCGGAGTGAGGCGGTGGTGCTTCAGGCAACAGGCCTCACACTGCAGAAAGACACCGCACTCCGAGCAGCGGAAGAAGCGGGTCTTGCCGTCCGAAAGGTCCTTCTCACAAATCGCGCATTCCTGCTGGCAAGTCGAATCACCCAGTCCATGATGACCAGTCGTTTCGCCCAAAAATAATTGCTGGTGCGGGCGCCACTCCTTCATGGGATCGTCCTGCAGTCTTATATCAGCACGACAGCAATATTATTCTCTTTTGAATTTGAGCCACTCACCGAGTCGAATCGTTTCCGTTTCCTCCCCGTAATCTGGTCGGCAACTTCGGACTCGATGTCCTCGTCAGCCACGGGTTTCCACTCCGCCAAAGAATCCTTCAAACCACTGGGCCACAATCGAATGCAGCGTTTTTTGTGTGCCAAATTCAAAAGTTCCTCCGTCCTCCGCTGACCATCGCCCGATATGTAGATTCCACGATCTCAAGTCAACGTCGAATTCTGGGCATCTTCGCCATCAACCCCGACGCAGGAGTCAACGACCTGCTTCGAGCGAAACTTAAGCATCGAGGGACAAGCCCACGCCCTCGCGGTGTGAGGTCTGCTACACTTCAGGCTACCCATGTTGACACCCCTTAGGGGTAAATTTTACATCCGAAGGATCTAGCCCAAAGGGCATTTTTTTGGGGTGATGTTCCCAGGGGGGATGGGACGTCCCACCATATATAGGGACATTGGTGTGGGACGTCCCACTGACCCAGAATATGGGATGTCCCAGCCCGCCACAGGCGGAGAAAATTTTGTGGGATATCCCACATGTGTCACGTCACGCTGGCCCCAAAATGGGCTTTCACAGGGCAGCTGATCAGCACTTGGCTGGGGTGCTGGTGATCCAAAACCCCTACATGAAGGGCTTTTTTGTGGGTATGATCTGCGCTTAGCGTGACATTTTTTCTCTCTCAATATTCAGCACAAAGATGGGTTTTTTTGGGGGTGCCTGGCCAGCACTTGGCCAGGGTCCAAAACACCTGCAAGCAGGGTTTTTTCTTGTGGGTACGAGCCGCGCATAGCATGGCAATTCTTTTCTCAAGATTCAGCAAAATGGGTTTTTCAGGGGTGGCTGGCCACCTTGCAGGCTGGGGTTGTAGCCATTCTTTTGCCAATGCATACCTCGATTCACTCCCAAATCCACCACCATACCATTCATAGCTCTTGATTCCACTGCCCTGCTATGCATAGCTCCATTCGCCACCATACCATGCATAGGGATGTCTCAAGCAATTTGCACACAACCTGGGATGTCCCACCAAATTTCAGCACTAAGTGGGACATCCCACCAAATTTCTCCCACATTTGGGATGTCCCACCGTTTTTTTAACTAAAGTGGGACATCCCACAGTTTTTTCATGCAAAGTGGGACATCCCACCGATTCTTTACCACATCTGGGATGTCCCACCATTTTTAAAACAAACTGGGACATCCCACACATTTTTCACACACACAGTGGGACATCCCACAGGTTTTCACCCAGAGTGGGACATCCCATTCATCTCTTAGACTTCTCTCTAGTATTTTGGTCCAAACAATCAAGGGTTTTAACATTTGACATATTGTACATCAATTTTAACTCATACTATATCATATATACTATCTCTACATGGTCAGCGTTAAAAAAAACACCAGTGTAAACACTTTGCGCGAACCTTCTCCAGACCAATCACCAATCCCATCAAAGAAGCCGCTGATTGCAGAAATTAAAAGAAGCTGTTGATCACGGAAATTGAAACAAGTCAAAAACTTCTAAGTCAAATGGGACCTCAATCCTCACTATCATTCAACATGACATGATAACCAGATACGAGACGGCACATAGAATATACAATTGACTCTGAATACAACGAAAGGACAATATTGAATGTATTTAGTTGCCATAAAAGACGCCAGCGGGAATGGCACACAGAGCCACCTTTGGCAGCCTAGCTTGCTGCATTGCCTTGTGGAACTCTTGGTGTATCTCCTCATGCAAAACACGACCTATCCAAGAAAAAATATCAGTATCCTTAAGATGGGGAAAGGGATAGTCACTAACAAAGGCAGTAATGATTGATTACCTCGTATGGATCTGACATACCAGGTGGAATGAAGAAAACAAATTTCCACATAGACCCAGATGCCTGTGGCATCGAGAAGCCGTTCTGGAACTCGTTATTCTGCTGTTCCACTCAATTGAAACAAATCAACGAACAGAATGCCATTTGATAGAATAATAAACTCACAATGTTGATGAAAGTCTAAGTGTTGCTCGTTGTCCCGGATGAATGGATTGGGGATGCTGAAGGTCCAACGCTGGCGCAACATCTCTGCCGTCCGAAGAATATTGCCATTGACCCTGTCCATCAGGTCATTGTACATATTCAACACTCGGTGTTTAGTAGTGAACTTTGCCTGCAACCCGACCCTGGGTGCGAACACGACATTGAACTCAGACTTGAAGTCGTGGACTACACTTGGTCAGCAAAATCCCCATTATCTTCAGCCAAGTGCACATACCAGCATTGAAATATTTGGTCATGGCATCGTAATTGCACGCAATCGACGCATATGCTGCAAAAATGAACAACTGGAAAGGAGAAACAGGCAAAGCACTCACCAACTTACTGCCACAGTTTGACCAACCTGCCCATATCCGCCTCCTTCCATTGATCCCACTCGTTATTCACCTTACAGCAGGAGAATTTATGTTACTGATTTCCTTTTGGGTCGTTGGAAGTAGTGGTTATCTATATTTGGTGATAGCACTCACTGGATGAACATTTCGAGTTTTTGACTGCTAAAACTGGTGAAAAATATTTAAAGTTTTACATCAATTTTTCACTGCAAAAGTTGGTGAAAAATTCAAAAGTTTCTTACCACTTTTCCAAGTTAGAATGAAAGTGAAAAACTCGAAATAAAATTGATAGTTTCTTTTAGAAGATTTTCATCAATAATGTTTCGGATTTTAGAGAACATTTCTTACTGCAAAAGTTGGTGAAAAAATTAAAAGTTTCTTACCACTTTTCTGGGTTAGAACAAAAGTGAAAAACTTGAAATAAAATTGATAGTTTCTTTTAGAAGATTTTCATCAATAATGTTTCGGATTTTACAGAACATTTCTGGCTGCAAAAGTTGGTGAAAAATTCAAAAGTTTCTTACCACTTTTCCAAGTTAGAATGAAAGTGAAAAACTCGAAATAAAATTGATAGTTTCTTTTAGAAGATTTTCATCAATAATGTTTCGGATTTTACAGAACATTTCTGGCTGCAAAAGTTGGTGAAAAATTTAAAAGTTTCTTATCACTTTTCTGAGTTAGAACAAAAGTGAAAAACTTGAAATAAAATTGATAGTGTCTTTTAATCTTTTTTTTTTCGTCAGGACAACTTGGCCTATGGCAGTCAATCCGTGCATTTAAGTTTTCATGCATATTTTTCCTGATACAGTGTGGTTTTCAGCTGTTTTCGGTGAAAATTGCTGAAGTGAGTGAATTTTCAGATGTTCAGAAAAAATTCTTGTTTTCCTGAAAAGGGTAATGAAGGCTTTTACAATGACCTCGGTCTGCTGAAAACCACCCTCACATCCGACTTCCGCCAAGGTTTGCTCCCAGCGGAAATAAAATACCTCTATTATTTCCGCTGGGAGCAAACCTTGGCGGAAGTTGAATTTGAGTGTGGTTTTGGATGCCCGGCACCCAGGGGCACCCATTTGTTGCCTTGAATCCACCGCCAAGCCGTCGGTGCCACAATCGATTTAACTTCCGCTTTCTCCCTGCAAACAGCCAATTATAGAGGTATTTTATTTCCGCTGGGAGCAAGCCTTCCCGGAAGTTGAATTTGAGTGTGGTTTTGGATGCCTGGCACCCAGGGGCACCCATTTGTTGCCCTGAATCCACCGCCAAGCCGTCGGTGCCACAAGGGATTTAACTTCCGCTTTCTCCCTGCAAACAGGTGATTATAGAGGTATTTTATTTCCGCTGGGAGCAAACCTTGCCGGAAGTTGAATTTGAGTGTGGTTTTGGGTAGGCCGAGGCTGAGCTTGTGACCCTATGCCACTGAAAGCCCTTCCGAGGTGGCAGCAGCTCTGCGGATTCAAGTTCCGCTCTGCCATTGGGTCAAAAATCAGTCGTACATTCTGTATTTTATTTCCGCTGGGAGCAAGCCTTCCCGGAAGTTGAATTGAGTGTGGTTTTGGATGCCTGGCACCCAGGGGCACCCATTTGTTGCCTTGAATCCACCGCCAAGCCATCGGTGCCACAATGGATTTAACTTCCGCTTTCTCCCTGCAAACAGCCAATTATAGAGGTATTTTATTTCCGCTGGGAGCAAACCTTGGCGGAAGTTGAATTTGAGGGTGGTTTTGGGTAGGCCGAGGCTGAGCTTGTGACCCTATGCCACTGAAAGCCCTTCCGAGGTGGCAGCAGCTCTGCGGATTCAAGTTCCGCTCTGCCATTGGGTCAAAAATCAGTCGTACATTCTGTATTTTATTTCCGCTGGGAGCAAGCCTTTCCGGAAGTTGAATTGAGTGTGGTTTTGGATGCCTGGCACCCAGGGGCACCCATTTGTTGCCTTGAATCCACCGCCAAGCCATCGGTGCCACAATGGATTTAACTTCCGCTTTCTCCCTGCAAACAGCCAATTATAGAGGTATTTTATTTCCGCTGGGAGCAAACCTTGGCGGAAGTTGAATTTGAGGGTGGTTTTGGGTAGGCCGAGGCTGAGTTTGTGACCCTATGCCACTGAAAGCCCTTCCGAGGTGGCAGCAGCTCTGCGGATTCAAGTTCCGCTCTGCCATTGGGTCAAAAATCAGTCGTACATTCTGTATTTTATTTCCGCTGGGAGCAAGCCTTCCCGGAAGTTGAATTGAGTGTGGTTTTGGATGCCTGGCACCCAGGGGCACCCATTTTTTGCCTTGAATCCACCGCCAAGCCATCGGTGCCACAATGGATTTAACTTCCGCTTTCTCCCTGCAAACAGCCAATTATAGAGGTATTTTATTTCCGCTGGGAGCAAACCTTGGCGGAAGTTGAATTTGAGGGTGGTTTTGGGTAGGCCGAGGCTGAGTTTGTGACCCTATGCCACTGAAAGCCCTTCCGAGGTGGCAGCAGCTCTGCGGATTCAAGTTCCGCTCTGCCATTGGGTCAAAAATCAGTCGTACATTCTGTATTTTATTTCCGCTGGGAGCAAGCCTTCCCGGAAGTTGAATTGAGTGTGGTTTTGGATGCCTGGCACCCAGGGGCACCCATTTGTTGCCTTGAATCCACCGCCAAGCCATCGGTGCCACAATGGATTTAACTTCCGCTTTCTCCCTGCAAACAGCCAATTATAGAGGTATTTTATTTCCGCTGGGAGCAAACCTTGGCGGAAGTCGGATGTGAGGGTGGTTTTCAGTAGACCGAGGTCATTGTAAAAACCTTCATTACCCTTTTCAGGAAAACAAGAATTTTTTCTGAACATCTGAAAATTCACTCACTTCAGCAATTTTCACCGAAAACAGCTGAAAACCACACTGTATCAGGAAAAATATGCCTCAAAACTTAAATGCGCGGATTGACTGCCATAGGCCAAGTTGTCATGACGAAAAAAAAAAGATTAAAAGACACTATCAATTTTATTTCAAGTTTTTCACTTTTGTTCTAACTCAGAAAAGTGATAAGAAACTTTCAAATTTTTCACCAACTTTTGCAGCCAGAAATGTTCTGTAAAATCCGAAACATTATTGATGAAAATCTTCTCAAAGAAACTATCAATTTTATTTCGAGTTTTTCACTTTCATTCTAACTTGGAAAAGTGGTAAGAAACTTTTGAATTTTTCACCAACTTTTGCAGTAAGAAATGTTCTGTAAAATCCGAAACATTATTGGTGAAAATCTTCTAAAAGAAACTATCAATTTTATTTCAAGTTTTTCACTTTTGTTCTAACCCAGAAAAGTGGTAAGAAACTTTTGAATTTTTCACCAACTTTTGCAGTGAAAAATTGATGTAAAACTTTAAATATTTTTCACCAGTTTTAGCAGTCAAAAACTCGAAATGTTCATCCAGTGACTGCCACTGATTTCTGTGATCGATCAATTATTTTCAACGCTTTTGTCCAGAAAGGGAAATTAGATACTTCTTTGAAGAATGCAGAGTTTATACCACAACCAGATCTTTACTTTTCTATGCAAAAATATTCACTTGTTATGTATATATCTTATAGACTGCTTCTAGTACACAGCATCCATTTAACCTGATCAGATACATGACATAATGGAAGTTTTGTACCTAGCTTGCATTCACAGCTAGACAACTTTAACTTGATTGAGGCTGGAGCAAGGTTTTGTTCAATCAAGTTATACCTTACATGATTTCCAATGCACATTAATACATTCATATCCAACATAATAGCCTAGAATGTGTGAAAAGGGTTCTAAGTAGAATTTGTAGTGCTCAAACAGTGTTTTGCAAGACTCTAGTGTATAAGATATCACTTCCAACACTGTAATTGTGTTACCAGTATATACTTTAACTATAAAAACCAAAAATATCTGGGAACAAGAGTTATACTGTTGTTTAGTAAGGGATTCCTACATGAAAAATCTTTTGAATAGTGAGAAAATTGATGAACAACATAATTTCTCAGATTCTTTTAGTTTTGACATATGGTGTACCGATGATATGGAAGTATTTTTAGATCAAGAAATAAACTCTATCTCTGCATATTTGCACCTGCAACAGCATTGTCAATGTGAAAATTAGTATAATCACTGATTTTATTTTTGATGAAGGGTTTATATTTGAGGTCTATAACTTGGCCACAATGATTATATACATGATAGCCCCAACACATATCACAATCAACATGTCAGATGCCACACCTGAGAAACATTGCTGCAAACATCACTTTGAGACTAAATGGTTCAAAACAGTCCAACCTGTCCATAAAACTGGACTAAAGGCTATATTATAGTAGAGTAGTACCTACTGGACTAAGTCCCGATGGTTCGGGCACCCGTAAACTGTTACAACTGAGTATATATTGAAAAAACTCAAAACTATTCCTTCTCAATAAGGAAATTATCCTGGATTAGTTTGTTGTTCATTGTTTATTTATTCTGTGCACTGACTTGTTTTATAGTAGCAAAGAGAAACTAGCAGTCAGAGGACTCCATTGCAACATTGTTTACTGGAATTGAGGCTTTTATTGATAGATAGTCTGTTTGTCTCTCTGCACTATAGGTAAACCTACATAGTTATACAAATATGAATATTGCATTCAGCAGAGCCTAAAATTCAAGAGATATCAATTCAATTTTCTCTTGGTCAGATCCTATTCTAGATGACAAACAATTACTGAAACTGAATTGAGCTGTCTACCCCATAAAAATCAAACATATGAAGGATAAACCCAAGCAAGCCAGAAGGTGATTCCAGGGCTTGAGAGGAATAATACAAGAACCCTAGATATGTTTTTGTAACTGAATATCTAGCCAAACTCAAGGTGAAAGGTATATGATAACTATAAACAAGGAAGAAAGCTAGAGAACACATACACTAGATTTTAGGGAGACATTGGGCATGCCCATACAGTGTCTGATAGGGAGATTGGGCAGCCCAATTTTCTTCCGTTTGACTTAATTTCTTTTGTAGGCTAGTCCTGTGACTTGTTGCTCAATGTAGAGACTGGTTACAAGTCTAATACATATGTGCCAAAAAGGCACAATTTGGAGCCATGTATGCAGGGCTGCAAAGCCCAAAAATTGTGAAATTTTTCAGCTGCAACTGGGACCCCAGACACCATGTGATACAAATGGGCACCCCCAGAACAACAACACCAAGGCAATTGGGAGTGTACAAGGGCCAATTCATGGGCATGCCCATGGGCATGACTTACAAAATGGAGCCATCTAGGGGTATTTATACAAAGCAAGCTATATATTCCTAACTGGTACCTATAAGCCTGAAGTGACATTCAACATTTTATCAAAATGGAAGAGGTGATCACTGAGCTCAAACACCTGCTAGTGGAACAGGATGGTGTGTAGAAGTGGTGCCCCATGGGGTGGAAACCTCAGATGGTGTCAGCTTGGGATTTAGAGATTTACAACAGGAAAGTGAGCCAATACTATCAAAACTAGAAGTATGTGCTATGTGCTATGCCCCTCTCATATACCTTCTATATATGCTTCTTTTTTTCAGACTGTCTGAGACTCATGAACAAAATGCCACAAATTTGACTTAACGGCAAAATGTGGTCGAACAATTAAATAGGGACAAACAACCAATATTGTCCCAATAAGGAGATTTTGGAACAGATCAGCAAAAGTTCAGAGAAGAGAGGAGGAGAAGGATTTAAAAGTGAGTTCCAACAGTGTAAGTATCTTATTAAGTATATACAGACTTTAATATGCTTTGTTGGGCATCCCACGGTGGATAGAAGTTCAAAGGGGATGTCCCACAGATTTGACAGGAAAAGTGGGAGGTCCCAGAGTACATATATATATATGTGGGATGTCCTAGGGGTTTGATAGCAAAAGTGGGATGTCCCAGGATAGATATAAATGTATATGGGATGTTCCACAAATTTGATAGAAAATATGGGACATCCCAGAGTGGATATGAATTTATATGGGACATCCCACCGATTTGATAGGAAATATGGGACATCCCAGAGTGGATATATAATAAGTGGGACATCCCACGGGATTTGATACAAGATGGGACATCCCAGTCTAGAAGTCTAGGCTATGTCCATCACATAAAATGATGTCACAGTTGAAAATGTGCTGGTAAACACAAACAAGAGCAAGGTTAAGGATATTCAAGGTTAGCATTGCAAATTGAATTTGGTTTTGGGAGTGAATAGAGCTATGCATGGTATGGCGGTAGATTTGGGAGTAAATAGAGCTGTGCGTGGTATGGTGGTGGATTTGGGAGTGAATAGAGCTATGCATTGGCAAGATTTTTGCTAGAACTCCAGCCTGCAGGGCGGCCAGGCACCCCCAAAAAAACCCATCTTTGTGCTGAATATTGAGAGAGAAAAAATGTCACGCTAAGCGCAGATCATACCCACAAAAAAAGCCCTTCTTGTAGGGGTTTTGGATCACCAGCACCCCTGCCAAGTGCTGCCCTGAAAAAGCCCATTTTGGGGCCAGCATGACATGACACATGTGGGATATCCCACAAAATTTTCTCCGCCTGCGGCGGGCTGGGACATCCCATATTTTGGGTCCCACTGCTCCAGTGGGACGTCCCACACCAATGTCCCTATATATGGTGGGACGTCCCATCCCCCCTGGGAACACCACCCAATAAAAACACCCTTTGGGCTAGATCCTTCGGATGTAAAATTTACCCCTAAGGGGTGTCAACATGGGTAGCCTGAAGTGTCTGCTACAACAATCAGATCAGAGAAAATCCCCATTGAAGGCCAAGGAATCTTGCCATAAACTATGCGTCGCAACTCCCGGCTCCGCCCGCCCGCCGCTACATAAAGCCCCGGCCCCCCGCCAAGTAAGTGGATGATGGAGAAAAAAAAGATATCTCCATCAGCTTGTGTGTCACGTGCCTATGTAATCTAATCTCAGAGATCAATCTGATTCTTTGCTCAAGTCGGAGGCCGTCGGGCTTATTTCCGTTCCCTCTGCGCCTTTTCTGTTCTTCCTTACCCTCCTCTCTTTGACCCGTTCTGCTCTGCTCTGCCCTCCACCACACCAACAGCAATGTTGACATCCCGCTGATAAGCATGGTACACGGCTGGGCCTGAAATCTTTCGATTTTGGCGCCTAGAATATACTTTCACCAGTATATTAAAACGTAACAAGTGTTCATCAGTCTCAAATGAGAGCTAGTGTAAGCCCGAGCAGCTAGCTAAGGACGCATATGCGCTATACAAGTTACAGGAATGTTCCGCAGCAATGACTTTTACGAGCCAGAGCCCAGGGCATACTGTGAGGAGTTTGGACAAACCATTCGGGGCTTAATCAGGTTTAAACAAACCTTAGTCTACCGACGCATAGTCCTATCAAGGGAACACATATCATATCCATTCGAAATGACTGCGAGTATACCCAAGTGGGGTTTGGACAAACTATGAACAAAGGCACAGGGCCGCAGAAGAGCTACAACTTGGCAAGTCCGGGTCAGGCCGACGGCTGACTTCGGCCGAAGAAGGGTATTATATTGTACCACGTGGCTAGCCACTTCCAGAACGGAAGCAACTCGTCCAAAATCCCAGTAAGGTAATATGTCGCACGTGAGGTGCTGACTGAGCCTGAACGGAGGCAAATAAAGACCATGTGGACGTGCATCGCATACACAGGGCAGGGTAGAGGGTCAGTAGGGCCGAACGGGTTTAACCAAACCCAGGGTTGGCTAGTTTGGCCAATCATTGACCTGGTATTTTATTTAGGGTTAGCTCGCACCTAATCGAGCACACCCAAAACCCTGAAAACCGTATGGACCCATCCAAATCTGGATTGCTTACATTATATACAGGGTTCCGTTTATCCGTTTGTACTAATTCAGTGACTCGTGTGTTTCTCCTTTTAGATTCAGCAGTTTGTATAAATAGAGGTAGTTTCTCTCTGTATCGCCAGTGGATTCCACCCTTCGTAGTTAGGCGCTCCAAGCTAATAGCTAGAGAGTCGCTGTTGTGAAGTCTGAAATCTCCTCGGAGTTACCGTTGGAAACTATCATAGTTTCTCTCGTTAGTTCTACTTGCAATAAAATTGGTTGTTGGCTATAAAGTTATCGTCCCACTGCACAAAGTTTAGGAAGATTAGTTTGGTTTAGTTTGGTTTAGGCAAAGGCAGTTTAGGACACGAAAGCTTAGAGCTCACAATTGAGGCAACTTGGACTTAGAGTTCAGTTTGGCCAAACTTGCAATTAGATCCGCGAAAGTGATTACGATTGTATCAGGTTATTAGATAACCATCCCAACCTCCCCTCCACCCCTCATTTCGATAAAACACCTCCTTCACGTCTTTTAGGGTCGCTTAGCGCCTTGGACTGTTGGGCCGTCGCCGTTGAACCTTTTAAGCTCAGCTGGTTACTTTTCTCGTCGTAGTCCCAAATTGCCACAACATATACTTTGTTGGAACCCCGAAATCTCGCACGCTTTGTTAAGTTCTGTGATAGTTTTGTGGTAGTGATTAGTTTGGTTGTTTTAGTTGTAGTTTTAGTGTTGGTTTCTTGCCGCACTATTACTCCAGTGCCACTTCCAGCCGTTCACCCATTAGCCTCACGGCAAGCGTCTCATCTGGAGCCCACCGCGAGGGGTTCATTTGGAATTACTTCATAGAAGTAATCTGTCAAGTCTGCTTTAGGGCCATCGAAAGATAGTCTTTCTGAGTCTTCGACCTTTGTGATCACTATAAAAGAGTGATTGTACCCCGCAGTAGTTGGTCCAAACTCACGGGAAGGACCTACAAAGTCTAAAAGTACAGGATTGAGCCTCCAACTCTGCCTAGTACATCTGCAAACGCAGACACAGTAGATTATTCTACGGAAGGCGAGAGAGAATCTTCGGATCTCACTCATCAGCGACGCCCACGTCGCTCAGCCCGGAAAAAGGCACAAGGCAAAGAGACTCCGCTCTTCCCTGAACCTCTACCTTCCCGTGCACGTTCCAAACAACCCACACCGGCCGAAAAAGCCCGTGGAATTGTTAAAAACAAAACCCAGTCCCGCACACAGGCATATAAAGCCTCGCAAACTAGTTCAGCTAGTTTGGTTAAACCTCTTACGGTTTTAACCGCACGGTCTAGATCACCTAGTCCAGTCCCAAGGTCTAACTCAGTTAGTCCAAACCCTGAAGAGGATCTAGATATCCCTTCACCCGCAACCCCTACCTCCTTTGCAAACGCTTTACGTTCCTTCATGGGAACTAATACAAATGCAACGGGCAGCACTGCTGCCCCACCGTCCCAAAATGCGCCTACGGGCACGTTCAAGATTCCACGCTCTTGGGATAGCAACGCTCCGAAATTCATTTCAGAAGATGCCGAGCAGTTGTTGGAATTCTTAGAACAAGTCACTCAAATTCTTGAGTTGGCAAAAATCAATGATGAACAAAAGAAGAAGGAAACGCTTACGAGCTATCTTCCACAGAAGAAACGAGAGGCCTGGCGTAGCTTTGCTACTTATACCACTGGGACCTTCGAGGAATTTGTGGAGGAAATTTGCAAGCATTATCCTGAGATTAAGTCTGAGAAGGCTGGGTCACTGGACGCTTTGGCAAAAGTTTGCAAACGTTACCGTCCTCTGTACGTCAGTGATGAAGGCAAGATTCGGCGCTTTGGCGTTGAGTTCATGGTGATTATTAAAAAGCTTATGGGAGGAAAAGCTTTGACCACCAATGCGGAGGCGTGCAAGAAGTTTTACGAAACTCTTGAGCCACAGTTCGCTACCACCTTGAGGTTACAAGTTAGTTCGATGAACATGCTTAGAGCTCAAGTAGGAGTTTTGAACCCGGCAGCTGTACCAGCCGCGCCAGCAGCAAGACGGAGGGAAGACCCTATAGCAA
>JARJCP010000242.1:0-70603 GCA_029281795.1 Mycena crocata | reverse complement strand
GTGCTCCTCCCGTCCCGGCGATGCTTGTGAACGTGGCGCGGAAGTATCGCAATGTCCAGCAAGCTTTGGATTTTTCGGCTGGAACATCGTCGGCACCGGGGGATTATTGGACAGCAGAGGACGAGATAAAAAGCTACATCCAAAGTCCAATTCCTCCGCCGCAATCAACTGATATGATTGGGTATTGGATGGTGAGCTCCTTGCCTTGGTACTCACTCGATCAACTCCTGACTCCGAGTCGGCCTAGAATCACGGAATCACAACATGGCCTTCGATCTATCGCCTCTTCGCTGATTACGCACCAATCCAGGCGACTTCTGTCCCATCGGAACGGGTGTTTTCGTCGTCGGCGGAGACGGACACGAAACGGCGTAATCGGATAAGTCCCCATTTGATGGAAGCGCTGCAGATGTTGAAGTTCAATTTCAAGAAATCACGGCTAAACTTTATGGCAGAATGGCAGTCCGTTCCATTGCCAGTGTCAAGAACCGTTCCCGGCGGACCGATAAGGAAAGTCGGCGGAGTAAAGCGGGGCCGGTGACAACGGGCCCGCGCGGGAGCCGTACTCGGTGAAAGGGAAAAGGTAGAGGGCTATGGCTTCAGCTC
Organism: Mycena crocata; assembly: GCA_029281795.1. NCBI lineage: Eukaryota > Fungi > Basidiomycota > Agaricomycetes > Agaricales > Mycenaceae > Mycena > Mycena crocata. The sequence goes on along the minus strand of JARJCP010000242.1, from coordinate 69,997 downwards.
GTGCGCTGCGCCCTTCTCTACGCCCAGTGCCCAAATTTCAGGATAGAGTCGAAGACAGAATGCGGAGATGAACGGAGTCCGCAAGAGAATGAGAGTAAGGCAAGTCTAAGTCGATATTCAAACTGAAGTCTAACTACCGACATGAGAGCTATTTATAGGAAAGTATAAAGACATATGGAGAAGTCGGATTAGACGGAGGACCGAGTCCTCCGTGATGTATGAGTAAGTATCAGTCAGATGTACGTCGGAGAAGTCGGAGGTCCGACGTGTCCGTGATAGAAGCGTGTCAGAGCATAGCATAAGGCATAGGTATAAACCGAAGGCAGTACAAACCAAAAGGAGAACAAGAAGTCGGAGTGAACCGGGGCCGGAGGAGTCCGCGTGTGGCTGTTCGTCGGAGATGATCGGATCCGAGAAGTCCGATGGCACGGCCCGTGACAGTATCCCCCTCTTAGCGCCGAACCCATGAGGCGCTAAAGTGTGAGAATTCCTGCCTAAGCCGGATGATCCGAAAATCCCGTGTGAACGGACTCCGATCAGCTATATATGTCCACGTGATGGGAAAGTGAAAAAATCAACAACTCTCTCTCATACCACCACCATCTCCACAACCCGAAACCCCCCGCTCCGCATTACTCCGCTCCAATGTCTCAACGTCGCGTCGCTACCATCAAGAAGGACGAGGACTCCGAGCAGTGGCGCCAGAAGCTGCTCAACGCCACCGAGTCCGAGGTCATCGCCCACTTCGGCTACGCCGACATTACAGAGTGGTACACGGTGCAGACAGCGGAGGACGAGCGGAAGGCCGAGGAGGCGAAGAAAGAGCGGCTCCGGCTGGAGCAACTGAAGAAGGACGAAGACGCGCGGCTCCGCAAGGAGCAAGAGGATGCGAAGCGGAAAGCCGCGGAGGCCGACGACGAGGAGGATGAGGGTGAGTCGTCGGCGAAGGGAAAGGGAAAGGGCAAGGAAAAGGAAGTTGCGGGTGGAGAGAAGTCGGGGAAGAGACGCAGGGGCGGAACCGTCGGGGCCGAGGACGAGAGGGAGGCGAAAAGGGTGAAGGTCGACGAAAGCAGGGTGCGTCGCAGTCCGTCGGGACCGACAACTTACTAATTTTTTTCTAGTGCTCCAATTGCATCAAGAACGACGTTCCCGAGTGTGTCGTCGAGCCCCCCAAACGATCTTGCTCGTACTGCGTAGGTCGCAAAATCAAGTGCGACCGCGCCAGCGGGCCCGGCGGGGCCGGGTTCGACCCCGAACTCTTCCAGATCGGCGTCGACGCCCAAGAAGATTCGGCGGACTCCCTCAACGCCATCCTCGTATGCCAACGCCGCATAGAAAAGAACGCGGATATCCTTCGCGAGTCGTTGGAGGACCTCCGCGCGGACACCGCCAACACCAACGAACTCCTCAAGATCGCCATTCGACTGGCGTTCCCGGAGCAAGCGGAGTCCGAGCTCGCGGCGTACGAAGCGAGGGTCGCGAAGGACGTCGATGTGGTGAACGAAGCGCGCGATGCGGCTGCCGCTGCAGTCCGCAAGCGCAGAGAGGAGGAGAAGAGAAAAGCGGCAGAGACCAAGGCAGGGCGAGCGGAACGCGGGGCCGGCGGTGCCGCTGTAGCACCCGAGAAGAGGGCCACCGGTGCCGTCGCGGCGCCGGAGAAGAAGAAGAAGAAGGAGAAGAAGAAGGATGACGGCGCGAACAAGGAGTTCGTGCAGGGGAGTTCGAAGGGTTGAGGAGACGGAGGGTCACGGGACCGAGAGAGCGGGGCCAGACGGCTCCGCCCAAAATGTACATATATAATTGTTTGTAATTTTGAAGTCTTTTTGGATGAATGTGTGAATAAGAGTGAGGATGAAAAGGAATAAAGGAAAAACGCTCAGAAGACCTTCATTGCGTAAAAACCTTTTATCCCAACCGGGGCCTCGCGGAGGTCCGCTAGTAATCAGGTCCTGGTCGATCGGGATATCTGGCGTGGTATTCTTCCACCAGCTCACTTGCGTGAGCGAGTTCATCAGCCCTAAGCCACTGAGTCTCATCAGGTGTTCCGGCATAGCCGTCCCATCGTACAAGATACACAAGCGGAGGCCGACGGCGCCGATCGAGCTTGCTATTGAGGATTTCAGCAATCTCATATTCCACTTCGCCATCGATTTCTATCGGAGGGGGCGGAGGCTGGATGCGACCCGGGATGTTGTTCGGAAATCCGGGCTCCAGTTGGGAAATGTGGAAAACAGGGTGAATTTGGCGCATGTCTCGAGGAAGTTTAATGGTGAAGGAAGCGGGTCCGGGTTGGGCAATAACTTCATAAGGACCATAGAAGAGTTCAGAGAATTTTCTTGCCGGACGGGCTGTGCGGAATCCGTCCGCCTTAATGTAGACTTCATCCCCTATGGAGATCTTCGGATCCGATACTCTCCGTTTATCCGCAGGACCTTGATAACGCTTCTGAGCAGCAGTCATCTGTCTGCGAAGTTCTTGGTGAAGAGCGTCGAGATCCCCGACGAAGTCGCGGGCCCGAGCGGAGGTAAGATCGCGCTCAGGATGGACGGTGACCGAAGGGTGATAGCCCTTGTTGGCAAAGAACGGAGTAACTCCGGTAGTGTCATTCGGAGTGTTGTTGTAAGTGAATTCTCCGAGCGGAAGGAGCGGACACCAGTTGTCCTGCTGGTAATTGCAGTAGATCCGGATGTATTGTTCCAGAGTCTGGTTGACGCGCTCAGTCTGTCCGTCGGCGGAAGGATGGTAGCCGGCGGTGAAGTGAAGACGCATGTCAAGCGCCTCGCCCAAAGAACGGAAGAAGTGATTGACAAACTCGGAGCCCCGGTCGGAGGTAACATGACTCGGTACTCCGTGCTTGGAGAAGACGTGAAGAATGAATAAGTAGGCCAGCTCGGACGCCGTAATCTTTCCGTGACAGGGAATAAAGAGACCCATCTTGGAAAGGCGGTCAACGATAACGAGAATGCTGGTACAGCCATTAGAGAGCGGAAGTTGCTCAATGAAGTCCATAGAGATAGACTCCCAAGGGCGTTCCGGGACCGGGAGCTGCCGAAGAAATCCGTAGGGTTTGTGGTGAATGTATTTGCCGCGTTTACACGTGACACAGGCACGGACGTAGTCCTTAACAAAGGTGCGGAGTCCGGGCCAAACATACTCCTGTCGGACTAAGGCAAGGGTCTTGTTCTGCCCCCAGTGACCAGCAAGCTTGTGATCATGCTTGTCGAGCATAACTCGTAGACGGAGATCCGCGGAATCCGGTACGAAAATGCGTCCATCTTGATAGAGGAGGCCGTCGGAGGTAACCCATCTAGGGTTCGAAGTGTCGTTAAGATGATGAGAAGCAATAGGATCAGAAGGTAAAGCCGCGCGGATGTCCGCATGAAGTTGAGTAACGTCCATAATGTGCGCCGCGCGGAGGACCGGCTCGTAGAGGTAAGTCGCGCGCAATGACGCAGTAAGCTGATCTTGAGTGAAGACTGGACGGAAATTATGCGGATTCGCACTGGCGTAGCCACTATCCCCCTCTTTAGGGTAGACGTCCCAACGTCTAGTTAGGGCATCGGGCTTACCGCCAAGGCGACCCGGGCGGAACCGAAGGACGAAGTTAAAAGCAGAGAGGGTCTCGGACCACCGAGCTTGCCGGCGGGTCAAGAGTTTTGTGGTAGAAAAATATTCCAGGTTCTTGTGGTCGGTTACAACGTCAACAGGCGGAACCGCACCTTCCAGATAGCGGCGCCAGACGCGGAAAGCCTCGAAAATGGCAAGTAGTTCCTTGTCGTGGACGTCGTAGTTGAGCTCGGCCGCCGTGAGGGTCCGAGCGTGGAAAGCGATAGGGCGGATTTCTCCGTCGGTCTCCGAGGTAATCGAGAGAATGGCGGAGATAGCGTAGTCCGAAGCATCCGACTCAAGAGTTAACTGGGCGCCTGGAACCCAATGGGTGAGAATAGGCGCAGAAGTAAAGGCCAGCTTAAGCGTATCAAACGCTTTCTGGCAGTCGGCAGACCAGACCCACTTCTCGGACTTCCGCGTCAACCGCGTGAGCGGAACCACGATATCCGAATAGCGGTCAATAAATCGCCGATAGAAGTTTGCGAAGCCAAGGAAAGACTGGACGTCCTTGACTTTGCGCGGCTCCGGCCAATCCCGTATAACCTTGACCTTGGACTCGTCCATAGAAAGACCGTTCGGAGAGAGAATGTAGCCCAGGAATTCCACAGTCTCGACGCTGAAAGCACACTTTTTGAGTGAAGCGTAAAGACCGGCCTTCCGAAGGCGCCGAAGCACCTCCTTAACATGGGCCTTGTGGTCCTCCGGGTTTTCCGAATAGATGAGGATATCGTCCAGGTATACAACGACAGTAACGTCGAGGAGGTCCGAGAAAAGGTCGTTCATGAACCGTTGGAAAGCAGCGGGGGCGTTGGTGAGGCCCTCAGGCATGACAAGCCACTCGAAGGAGCCGTAGCGGGTCCGGAATGTCGTTTTCCACTCATCACCGGCGGCGATCCGCACAAGGTGATATGCGTGTTTCAGGTCAATTTTGGTGAAGACCTTAGCACTCCGACCGGCGTCAAGGAGGTCGGATATGAGAGGAAGTGGATAACGATCTTTGCGGGAGATGCGATTCAACGCACGGAAATCCACACAAAGCCGCAATTCGCCCGATTTCTTTTTGACGAAGAGGATCGGAGCGCCGTGCGGAGAAGAGGACTGTCGAATAAAGCCATTGTTGAGATTTTTATCGAGGAATTCTCGGAGGGCCGCCAACTCAAGCTGCGAGAGAGAGTATATGGGGCCGGGCGGAGGTGACTGCCCGTCCTCAAGTTCGATCTTGAGATCGTATGGCCGATGGGGTGCTAACTTCTCTGACTCAGAGGCCGAAAAGACGTCAGCGAATTCGTGATACTCGGACGGAAGTCCGGATAAATCCGGATCGGAGGAAGCGTCGGAGGATCTCCCTAGGACCTCAGAGAGGCCTAGGCGGTATAACTGGCTGCCTTTAGCGCGAAGTGCGCTGGCAAACGCAGCTGCTCCTATGAAGGAGATCGACGGGGGAGAAGCGTCGACCGGAGGAGCATCAGAAGGCTCCACAGAAGGAGGTACGGAGTCGGCGGAGGCCGACGGAAGAGGTCCGGCCGGAGCCGGAGCTGGAATAGCAGAGCCAGGGGAGCGGAAAAAGATTTGGCCAGATGCCCAGTCAATCAACGGATTGTAGCGGGTCAGCCAATTGTATCCAAGCACGACAGAGCAAGCAGAATCCAGAGGTGTGACGTAGAGTTCAACCGGAGTCGAGTCACCAGAAGGGAAAGAAACGTCGATGAGGACTTTCTCGGAGATTGCAGTTCCCGGCGAGCCGTCGAATAGACGGAGTCCGAGCGGAGGAATGGGTATACGAATCAGATTATTGGTGGTACAGAGGACAGGATCAATGAAACAGTCGGACGATCCGGAGTCTATAAGGGCTCGGAAAGCCGCGGAGATTTGAGGAGATCGTAAAGAAGGGCATAAAGATTTCGGGTCAGAGAGAGCAGCAGCATTAAGACGTAAGAAGGACGTTACCGCACGATCGGGACTGTTTTCACGACCCTCGGGTCGTGCGGGGTTCCGAGAGTCGCTACTTAGTTTCCCGACTGTGTAGCGGTAGTCGCAGCAGCCGTAGTCGGAGCCGGTGCGGACGCCGTTGGGGTAGTCGCAGCGGCGCGAGCAGACGACCGCCTCTTAGGGCAATCATTGCTGCGGTGACCCTTCTGCCCACAGAGCAGACAGAGGTGTTCGGCGATCCGGCGGGCCTTCTCAGCAGGCAATAGTTTACCATCCGACCCAAGAACATTGGCATACGGTTTCTCCGAAGGAGCCGAAGTCGAAGTTTGAGCGGGGGATCCGCCGGAGTTCCCTCCGTTCCCCCCGCCGCCCTTCTTCTTCTTCTTCTTGGAATCACCGGACTGAGCCGTAGTAGAAGAATTGTTAGTGGGCGTGGTCGATTTGTTGTCAGATGCCGATGAAGATTTAGAGGTAGACGGAGCCGAAGAACCCGATGAGCGGCCCCGACGGAGCTCCTGCTCGCGCTGCCATTCCCAATGGGAGGCATCGATAGACTGAGCAGAAACTTTGAGGACGTCGAGTGCAGTAGGTTTGCCGCCCGGAAGATCGCGGAGTTTGATCTGGATCCGTTCGGGAAGTCCGTCGTAGAAGACCTTGCGGAGAGCCGGCGCATTCCAGCCGGTAAGCAATGAAAGCTTGTTGAACCGGACGAGGTATTTCTGGATGCGTTGTTTATCGCCCATACGAAGAGCAACAATCTCGTTCTCGGCCTCCTGACGGGGATCGTAGGTGCCGAAATTGAGCTGGAGCTCCGCAACGAAGGCGTCGTAGTCGTCGAGCCAAAGCGGAGTATTGGCGGGGTCCGGATTGACGATGGCAGGTTCAAACCATCCGAGGGCATCGCCGGTAAGGTAGGAGATCATGTAGTTGACCTTCTGGTGATCGTGGACGAATGCCGAAGGGCGATCCTTGAAGTTTAGGATGCCCTGGAAAAGGAAAGTTCGGAGTTTATCCGGGTCCTTGCCATCGAAGGTTTCGGGATCACGGACGCGGGCCCGTGTCTTGTCCCGAGAGGAAGCGCTCTGCTGTCGGCTGTACACTTCCCCAAAACCTTGACCAATGATGCGGGACATAGCAGCGAAGAAATCCTCGGGGGTGTCCATGCTCGGAAACCCGCCATCTCCGCCGCCTCCACCGCCTCCACCGCCTCCGCCACCACCTCCGTTTCCGCCATTCCCACCGTTTCCACCATGACCACCAGTATTGCCTCCAGATCCGCCGGCTCCGGATTAGAAATGGGTACACCATCGCTCCCTATGAAGGGATTGGTGTCCTGACGACGTCGAGTTGGGAGACGCGGAGGACTGTTCCGGCTCCGCTTCTTCATCATCAGTGACTTGTTCAGGGAGGTCGATTAGACTGCCCTGGCGAAAGCGGCGCCGGCCGGTTTGGGAGACGGAGTCGAGAGGGTCCGCATCCTGCTGAGTGCGGGTACGGACGGGAATAGTAGTAGTAGCCATAGTACCAGAAATGTGTGCGCTTTGGCGAACGCGATAGGCCGATTGAATTTCAGTGCTCGCGGTATCCCGGAGGGCCGCGCTGTAGTCCTGGCGATTAAGCAGTCGTGATCGGACCTGCTGATCGAGATGTCGATTAAGCTGGACGACCGCCGGAGGAGTGATGTTATGGTAGCGTGCAAGACGATCAAGAGCCCGTTCGTTTCGTAGTCTGATCTGTTCCTCAGGTGAGAGAGGATTCATAAACAAAGGGCGTAAGAAGAGGGAGTTTGAATATACTGTCAAGAACCGTTCCCGGCGGACCGATAAGGAAAGTCGGCGGAGTAAAGCGGGGCCGGTGACAACGGGCCCGCGCGGGAGCCGTACTCGGTGAAAGGGAAAAGGTAGAGGGCTATGGCTTCAGCTCGTGCGCTGCGCCCTTCTCTACGCCCAGTGCCCAAATTTCAGGATAGAGTCGAAGACAGAATGCGGAGATGAACGGAGTCCGCAAGAGAATGAGAGTAAGGCAAGTCTAAGTCGATATTCAAACTGAAGTCTAACTACCGACATGAGAGCTATTTATAGGAAAGTATAAAGACATATGGAGAAGTCGGATTAGACGGAGGACCGAGTCCTCCGTGATGTATGAGTAAGTATCAGTCAGATGTACGTCGGAGAAGTCGGAGGTCCGACGTGTCCGTGATAGAAGCGTGTCAGAGCATAGCATAAGGCATAGGTATAAACCGAAGGCAGTACAAACCAAAAGGAGAACAAGAAGTCGGAGTGAACCGGGGCCGGAGGAGTCCGCGTGTGGCTGTTCGTCGGAGATGATCGGATCCGAGAAGTCCGATGGCACGGCCCGTGACAGCCAGATGAAGAAGAGGACTGGCTGCGTCAACTGGCCGACGCTTCTGACGAGATTGCGCGGGACGTGGCGATGGCGGCACTTCAGGAAAGCTTTGATTTGGCTGACAATTATCAGCTTGAGATGCTGGAAGACGATACTAATGTGTAGTTCACCAGTCTGAGTTGCGGCAAATTCTTTATACCATCTATGCTTTCATTTTCTGTACAATATGTTGTTACTGGATACAAGGATCAATTACTACGTCTATTGGCTTGGAATACCCAGAAAACCCCCGACTCCATCGACTCGAGTCGACTCGAGTCGACTTTGAGTGACTTATACAATTTCGAGTCGAGTCGAGTCGAGTCGAATTGCATTTGGAGTCGACTTCCTGAGTCGTGACTCGACTTTTCGAGTCGCGGCAACATTAATGAGGAGGCAATCACCATTTCACGCGGACCATGGAGCAGTGAGGAGAAAGGAACAGGATATCACCGGGAGTGAGGAATCAGTGCCACAAGCATCCCAGAGGTCGGACGCTGGAAAAAAACTCGCAAGATCCTTAGCGGCAGCGTTTCACAGCGCTGACGATGCAATCACCAGTTCAAGCGGACCATGGATGCAGGGAGGAGAAAGGAACAGGATATCACCGGGAGTGAGGAATCAGTGCCACAAGCATCTCCGAGGTCTACCGCTGCCAGAAAACTGGTGAATTCCTTAGCGGCAGCTTTTCACAGCGCTGACGATGCAATCACCAGTTCACGCGGACCATGGATGCAGCGAGGAGAAAGGAACAGGATATCACCGGGAGTGACAAATCAGTGCCACAAGCATCCCAGAGGTCTGACGCTGGAAAAAAACTCGCAAGATCCTTAGCGGCAGCGTTTCACAGCGCTGACGATGCAATCACCAGTTCAAGCGGACCATGGATGCAGGGAGGAGAAAGGAACAGGATATCACCGGGAGTGAGGAATCAGTGCCACAAGCATCTCCGAGGTCTACCGCTGCCAGAAAACTGGTGAATTCCTTAGCGGCAGCTTTTCACAGCGCTGACGATGCAATCACCAGTTCACGCGGACCATGGATGCAGTGAGGAGAAAGGAACAGGATATCACCGGGAGTGAGGAATCAGTGCCACAAGCATCGCAGAGGTCTGACGCTGCCAGAAAACTCGCAAGATCCTTAGCGGCAGCGTTTCACAGCGCTGAGGATGCAATCACCAGTTCAAGCGGACCATGGATGCAGGGAGGAGAAAGGAACAGGATATCACCGGGAGTGAGGAATCAGTGCCACAAGCATCTCCGAGGTCTACCGCTGCCAGGAAACTGGTGAATTCCTTAGCGGCAGCTTTTCACAGCGCTGACGATGCAATCACCAGTTCACGCGGACCATGGATGCAGCGAGGAGAAAGGAACAGGATATCACCGGGAGTGAGGAATCAGTGCCACAAGCATCGCAGAGGTCTGACGCTGCCAGAAAACTCGCAAGATCCTTAGCGGCAGCGTTTCACAGCGATGAGGAGGCAATCACCATTTCACGCGGACCATGGATGCAGCGAGGAGAAAGGAACAGGATATCACCGGGAGTGACGAATCAGTGCCACAGGCATCCCCATGGTCTGACGCTGCCAGGAAACTCGCAAATTCCTTAGCGGCAGCGTTTCACAGCGATGAGGATGCAATCACCAGTTCACGCGGACCATGGATGCAGGGAGGAGAAAGGAACAGGATATCACCGGAGTGAGGAATCAGTGCCACAAGCATCTCCGAGGTCTACCGCTGCCAGAAAACTGGTGAATTCCTTAGCGGCAGCATTTCACAGCGCTGAGGATGCAATCACCATTTCACGCGGACCATGGATGCAGGGAGGAGAAAGGAACAGGATATCACCGGGAGTGAGCAATCAGTGCCACAAGCATCTCCAAGGTCTGACGCTGCCAGAAAACTCGCGAGATCCTTAGCGGCAGCATTTCACAGCGCTGAGGATGCAATCACCATTTCACGCGGACCATGGATGCAGTGAGGAGAAAGAAACAGGATATCACCGGGAGTGAGCAATCAGTGCCACAAGCATCTCCAAGGTCTGACGCTGCCAGAAAACTCGCGAATTCCTTAGCGGCAGCGTTTCACAGCGATGGCAATGCAATCACCATTTCACGCAGAGCATGGAGCAGCGAGGAGAAAGGAACAGGATATCACCGGGAGTGAGGAATCAGTGCCACAAGCATCCCAGAGGTCTGACGCTGGAAAAAAACTCGCAAGATCCTTAGCGGCAGCATTTCACAGCGATGGCGATGCAATCACCATTTCACGCAGAGCATGGAGCAGCGAGGAGAAAGGAACAGGATATCACCGGGAGTGAGCAATCAGTGCCACAAGCATCCCCGAGGTCTGACGCTGCCAGAAAACTCGCAAATTCCTTAGCGGCAGCGTTTCACAGCGATGAGGAGGCAATCACCAGTTCACGCGGACCATGGAGCAGTGAGGAGAAAGGAACAGGATATCACCGGGAGTGAGCAATCAGTGCCACAAGCATCCCCGAGGTCTAACGCTGCCAGAAAACTCGCAAATTCCTTAGCGGCAGCGTTTCACAGCGCTGAGGATGCACTCACCAGTTCACGCGGAGCATGGAGCAGTGAGGAGAAAGGAACAGGATATCACCGGGAGTGAGCAATCAGTGCCACAAGCATCCCCGAGGTCTAACGCTGCCAGAAAACTCGCAAATTCCTTAGCGGCAGCGTTTCACAGCGCTGAGGATGCACTCACCAGTTCACGCGGAGCATGGAGCAGTGAGGAGAAAGGAACAGGATATCACCGGGAGTGAGGAATTGATGCCACAAGCATCTCCGAGGTCTAATGCTGCCAGAAAACTCGCAAATTCCTTAGCGGCAGCATTTCACAGCGCTGAGGATGCAATCACCATTTCACGCGGACCATGGATGCAGGGAGGAGAAAGGAACAGGATATCACCGGGAGTGAGCAATCAGTGCCACAAGCATCCCAGAGGTCTGACGCTGGAAAAAAACTCGCAAGATCCTTAGCGGCAGCGTTTCACAGCGATGAGGAGGCACTCACCAGTTCACGCGGACCATGGATGCAGCGAGGAGAAAGGAACAGGATATCACCGGGAGTGAGGAATCAGTGCCACAAGCATCCCAGAGGTCTGACGCTGGAAAAAAACTCGCAAGATCCTTAGCGGCAGCATTTCACAGCGCTGAGGATGCAATCACCATTTCACGCGGACCATGGATGCAGGGAGGAGAAAGGAACAGGATATCACCGGGAGTGAGGAATCAGTGCCACAAGCATCCCAGAGGTCTACCGCTGCCAGAAAACTCGCAAGATCCTTAGCGGCAGCGTTTCACAGCGCTGACGATGCAATCACCAGTTCACGCAGACCATGGATGCAGCGAGGAGAAAGGAACAGGATATCACCGGGAGTGAGGAATCAGTGCCACAAGCATCTCCGCGGTCTAACGCTACCAGAAAACTCGCAAATTCCTTAGCGGCAGCGTTTCACAGCGATGACGATGCAATCACCATTTCACGCAGAGCATGGATGCAGTGAGGAGAAAGGAGCAGGATATCACCGGGAGTGAGGAATCAGTGCCACAAGCATCTCCGAGGTCTAACGCTGCCAGAAAACTCGCAAGATCCTTAGCGGCAGCGTTTCACAGCGATGAGGAGGCAATCACCACTTCACGCGGACCATAGATGCAGGGAGGAGAAAGGAACAGGATATCACCGGGGGTGACGAATCAGTGCCACAAGCATCCCGAGGTCTGACGCTGCCAGAAAACTCGGAAAATCCTTAGCGGCAGCGTTTCACAGCGCTGACGATGCAATCACCAGTTCACGCAGACCATGGATGCAGCGAGGAGAAAGGAACAGGATATCACCGGGAGTGAGCAATCAGTGCCACAAGCATCTCCGAGGTCTAACGCTGCCAGGAAACTCGCAAATTCCTTAGCGGCTGCGTTTCACAGCGATGAGGAGGCAATCACCAGTTCACGCGGACCATGGATGCAGGGAGGAGAAAGGAACAGGATATCACCGGGAGTGAGGAATCAGTGCCACAAGCATCCCAGAGGTCTGACGCTGCCAGAAAACTCGCGAGATCCTTAGCGGCAGCGTTTCACAGCGATGACGGATGCAATCACCAGTTCACGCGGACCATGGATGCAGCGAGGAGAAAGGAACAGGATATCACGGGAGTGAGCAATCAGTGCCACAAGCATCGCCGAGGTCTGACGCTGCCAGAAAACTCGCGAATTCCTTAGCGGCAGCGTTTCACAGCGCTGACGATGCAATCACCAGTTCACGCGGACCATGGATGCAGCGAGGAGAAAGGAACAGGATATCACCGGGAGTGAGCAATCAGTGCCACAAGCATCTCCGAGGTCTACCGCTGCCAGAAAACTCGCGAATTCCTTAGCGGCAGCGTTTCACAGCGATGACGATGCAATCACCAGTTCACGCAGACCATGGATGCAGCGAGGAGAAAGGAACAGGATATCACCGGGAGTGAGCAATCAGTGCCACAAGCATCTCCGAGGTCTAACGCTGCCAGAAAACTCGCAAATTCCTTAGCGGCAGCTTTTCACAGCGCTGACGATGCAATCACCAGTTCACGCGCGACCATGGATGCAGCGAGGAGAAAGGAACAGGATATCACCGGGAGTGAGCAATCAGTGCCACAAGCATCTCCGAGGTCTAACGCTGCCAGAAAACTCGCAAATTCCTTAGCGGCAGCGTTTCACAGCGATGACGATGCAATCACCAGTTCACGCAGACCATGGATGCAGCGAGGAGAAAGGAACAGGATATCACCGGGAGTGAGCAATCAGTGCCACAAGCATCTCCGAGGTCTACCACTGCCAGAAAACTCGCAAATTCCTTAGCGGCAGCGTTTCACAGCGCTGACGATGCAATCACCAGTTCACGCAGACCATGGATGCAGCGAGGAGAAAGGAACAGGATATCACCGGGAGTGAGGAATCAGTGCCACAAGCATCCCGAGGTCTAACGCTGACAGAAAACTCGCAAATTCCTTAGCGGCAGCGTTTCACAGCGATGACGATGCAATCACCATTTCACGCAGAGCATGGATGCAGTGAGGAGAAAGGAGCAGGATATCACCGGGAGTGAGGAATCAGTGCCACAAGCATCTCCGAGGTCTAACGCTGCCAGAAAACTCGCAAGATCCTTAGCGGCAGCGTTTCACAGCGATGAGGAGGCAATCACCACTTCACGCGGACCATAGATGCAGGGAGGAGAAAGGAACAGGATATCACCGGGGGTGACGCAATCAGTGCCACAAGCATCCCCGAGGTCTAACGCTGCCAGGAAACTCGCGAATTCCTTAGCGGCAGCGTTTCACAGCGCTGACGATGCAATCACCAGTTCACGCAGACCATGGATGCAGCGAGGAGAAAGGAACAGGATATCACCGGGAGTGAGCAATCAGTGCCACAAGCATCTCCGAGGTCTACACTGCCAGAAAACTCGCAAATTCCTTAGCGGCAGCGTTTCACAGCGCTGACGATGCAATCACCAGTTCACGCAGACCATGGATGCAGCGAGGAGAAAGGAACAGGATATCACCGGGAGTGAGCAATCAGTGCCACAAGCATCTCCGAGGTCTAACGCTGCCAGAAACTCGCGAATTCCTTAGCGGCTGCGTTTCACAGCGATGAGGAGGCAATCACCAGTTCACGCGGACCATGGATGCAGGGAGGAGAAAGGAACAGGATATCACCGGGAGTGAGCAATCAGTGCCACAAGCATCCCCGAGGTCTGACGCTGGAAAAAAACTCGCAAAATCCTTAGCGGCAGCGTTTCACAGCGATGACGACGCAATCACCATTTCATGCAGAGCATGGATGCAGGGAGGAGAAAGGAGCAGGATATCACCGGGAGTGGAGAATCGATGCACAAGCATCTCCGAGGTCGAACGCTGGAAAAAAACTCGCAAATTCCTTAGCGGCAGCGTTTCACAGCGCTGAGGATGCAATCACCAGTTCACGCAGACCATGGATGCAGCGAGGAGAAAGGAACAGGATATCACCGGGAGTGAGCAATCAGTGCCACAAGCATCCCCGAGGTCTGACGCTGGAAAAAAACTCGCAAAATCCTTAGCGGCAGCGTTTCACAGCGCTGAGGATGCAATCACCAGTTGACACAGACCATGGATGCAGGGAGGAGAAAGGAACAGGATATCACCGGGAGTGAGGAATCGATGCCACAAGCATCTCCGAGGTCTAACGCTGCCAGAAAACTCGCAAATTCCTTAGCGGCAGCGTTTCACAGCGCTGAGGATGCAATCACCAGTTCACGCGGACCATGGATGCAGGGAGGAAAAAGGAACAGGATATCACCGGGAGTGACAAATCAGTGCCACAAGCATCCCAGAGGTCTGACGCTGGAAAAAAACTCGCAAGATCCTTAGCGGCAGCGTTTCACAGCGCTGACGATGCAATCACCAGTTGAAGCGGACCATGGATGCAGGGAGGAGAAAGGAACAGGATATCACCGGGAGTGAGGAATCAGTGCCACAAGCATCTCCGAGGTCTACCGCTGCCAGAAAACTGGTGAATTCCTTAGCGGCAGCTTTTCACAGCGCTGACGATGCAATCACCAGTTCACGCGGACCATGGATGCAGCGAGGAGAAAGGAACAGGATATCACCGGGAGTGAGCAATCAGTGCCACAAGCATCTCCGAGGTCTAACGCTGCCAGGAAACTCGCAAATTCCTTAGCGGCAGCGTTTCACAGCGATGAGGAGGCAATCACCAGTTCAAGCAGACCATGGATGCAGGGAGGAGAAAGGAACAGGATATCACCGGGAGTGAGCAATCAGTGCCACAAGCATCCCAGAGGTCTGACGCTGGAAAAAAACTCGCAAGATCCTTAGCGGCAGCGTTTCACAGCGCTGACGATGCAATCACCAGTTGAAGCGGACCATGGATGCAGGGAGGAGAAAGGAACAGGATATCACCGGGAGTGAGGAATCAGTGCCACAAGCATCTCCGAGGTCTACCGCTGCCAGAAAACTGGTGAATTCCTTAGCGGCAGCTTTTCACAGCGCTGACGATGCAATCACCAGTTCACGCGGACCATGGATGCAGCGAGGAGAAAGGAACAGGATATCACCGGGAGTGAGCAATCAGTGCCACAAGCATCTCCGAGGTCTAACGCTGCCAGGAAACTCGCAAATTCCTTAGCGGCAGCGTTTCACAGCGATGAGGAGGCAATCACCAGTTCAAGCAGACCATGGATGCAGGGAGGAGAAAGGAACAGGATATCACCGGGAGTGAGCAATCAGTGCCACCAGCATCTCCGAGGTCTAACGCTGGAAAAAAACTCGCAAAATCCTTAGCGGCAGCGTTTCACAGCGATGACGACGCAATCACCATTTCATGCAGAGCATGGATGCAGGGAGGAGAAAGGAGCAGGATATCACCGGGAGTGGAGAATCGATGCCACAAGCATCTCCGAGCTCGAACGCTGGAAAAAAACTCGCAAATTCCTTAGCGGCAGCGTTTCACAGCGCTGAGGATGCAATCACCAGTTCACGCAGACCATGGATGCAGCGAGGAGAAAGGAACAGGATATCACCGGGAGTGAGCAATCAGTGCCACCAGCATCTCCGAGGTCTAACGCTGCCAGAAAACTCGCAAATTCCTTAGCGGCAGCGTTTCACAGCGCTGACGATGCAATCACCATTTCATGCAGAGCATGGATGCAGGGAGGAGAAAGGAGCAGGATATCACCAGGAGTGAGGAATCAGTGCCACAAGCATCCCAGAGGTCTGACGCTGCCAGGAAACTCGCGAAATCCTTAGCGGCAGCGTTTCACAGCGCTGACGATGCAATCACCAGTTCACGCGGACCATGGATGCAGCGAGGAGAAAGGAACAGGATATCACCGGGAGTGAGCAATCAGTGCCACAAGCATCTCCGAGGTCTAACGCTGCCAGGAAACTCGCAAATTCCTTAGCGGCAGCGTTTCACAGCGATGAGGAGGCAATCACCAGTTCAAGCAGACCATGGATGCAGGGAGGAGAAAGGAACAGGATATCACCGGGAGTGAGCAATCAGTGCCACAAGCATCTCCGAGGTCTAACGCTGCCAGGAAACTCGCAAATTCCTTAGCGGCAGCGTTTCACAGCGATGAGGAGGCAATCACCAGTTCAAGCAGACCATGGATGCAGGGAGGAGAAAGGAACAGGATATCACCGGGAGTGAGCAATCAGTGCCACAAGCATCCCAGAGGTCTGACGCTGGAAAAAAAACTCGCAAGATCCTTAGCGGCAGCGTTTCACAGCGATGAGAGCATGGATGCAGCGAGGAGAAAGGAACAGGATATCACCGGGAGTGAGGAATCAGTGCCACGAGCATCTCCGAGGTCTGACGCTGGAAAAAAACTCGCAAGATCCTTAGCGGCAGCGTTTCACAGCGATGAGAGCATGGATGCAGTGAGGAGAAAGGAACAGGATATCACGGGGGGTGACGAATCAGTGCCACAAGCATCTCCGAGGTCTAACACTGCCAGGAAACTCGCGAATTCCTTAGCGGCAGCGTTTCACAGCGCTGAGGATGCAATCACCAGTTCACGCGGACCATGGATGCAGCGAGGAGAAAGGAACAGGTTATCACCGGGAGTGAGCAATCAGTGCCACAAGCATCCCCGAGGTCTACCACTGCCAGAAAACTCGCAAATTCCTTAGCGGCAGCGTTTCACAGCGCTGACGATGCAATCACCAGTTCACGCAGACCATGGATGCAGCGAGGAGAAAGGAACAGGATATCACCGGGAGTGAGCAATCAGTGCCACAAGCATCCCCGAGGTCTACCACTGCCAGGAAACTCGCGAAATCCTTAGCGGCAGCGTTTCACAGCGATGACGATGCAATCACCATTTCACGCAGAGCATGGATGCAGTGAGGAGAAAGGAACAGGATATCACCAGGAGTGAGGAATCAGTGCCACAAGCATCCCAGAGGTCTGACGCTGGAAAAAAAACTCGCAACATCCTTAGCGGCAGCTTTTCACAGCGCTGACGATGCAATCACCAGTTCACGCAGACCATGGATGCAGCGAGGAGAAAGGAACAGGATATCACGGGGGGTGACGAATCAGTGCCACAAGCATCTCCGAGGTCTAACACTGCCAGGAAACTCGCGAATTCCTTAGCGGCAGCGTTTCACAGCGCTGAGGATGCAATCACCAGTTCACGCGGACCATGGATGCAGCGAGGAGAAAGGAACAGGTTATCACCGGGAGTGAGTAATCAGTGCTACAAGCATCCCAGAGGTCTGACGCTGGAAAAAAAACTCGCAACATCCTTAGCGGCAGCTTTTCACAGCGCTGACGATGCAATCACCAGTTCACGCAGACCATGGATGCAGCGAGGAGAAAGGAACAGGATATCACGGGGGGTGACGAATCAGTGCCACAAGCATCTCAGAGGTCTAACACTGCCAGGAAACTCGCGAATTCCTTAGCGGCAGCTTTTCACAGCGCTGACGATGCAATCACCATTTCACGCAGAGCATGGATGCAGGGAGGAGAAAGGAACAGGATATCACCGGGAGTGACAAATCAGTGCCACAAGCATCCCAGAGGTCTGACACTGGAAAAAAACTCGCAAGATCCTTAGCGGCAGCGTTTCACAGCGATGACGATGCAATCACCATTTCACGCAGAGCATGGATGCAGGGAGGAGAAAGGAGCAGGATATCACCGGGAGTGGAGAATCGATGCCACAAGCATCCCAGAGGTCGAACGCTGGAAGAAAAAACTCGCAACTTCCTTAGCGGCAGGGTTTCACAGCGCTGACGATGCAATCACCAGTTCACGCAGACCATGGATGCAGCGAGGAGAAAGGAACAGGATATCACGGGGGGTGACGAATCAGTGCCACAAGCATCTCAGAGGTCTAACACTGCCAGGAAACTCGCGAATTCCTTAGCGGCAGCTTTTCACAGCGCTGACGATGCAATCACCATTTCACGCAGAGCATGGATGCAGTGAGGAGAAAGGAACAGGATATCACCAGGAGTGAGGAATCAGTGCCACAAGCATCCCAGAGGTCTGACGCTGCCAGGAAACTCGCGAAATCCTTAGCGGCAGCGTTTCACAGCGCTGACGATGCAATCACCAGTTCACGCGGACCATGGATGCAGCGAGGAGAAAGGAACAGGATATCACCGGGAGTGAGCAATCAGTGCCACAAGCATCTCCGAGGTCTAACGCTGCCAGGAAACTCGCAAATTCCTTAGCGGCAGCGTTTCACAGCGATGAGGAGGCAATCACCAGTTCAAGCAGACCATGGATGCAGGGAGGAGAAAGGAACAGGATATCACCGGGAGTGAGCAATCAGTGCCACCAGCATCTCCGAGGTCTAACGCTGGAAAAAAACTCGCAAAATCCTTAGCGGCAGCGTTTCACAGCGATGACGACGCAATCACCATTTCATGCAGAGCATGGATG
This sequence comes from Mycena crocata, assembly GCA_029281795.1. NCBI lineage: Eukaryota > Fungi > Basidiomycota > Agaricomycetes > Agaricales > Mycenaceae > Mycena > Mycena crocata. The sequence continues at coordinate 51,624 of JARJCP010000242.1, read as the reverse complement.
CAGGGAGGAGAAAGGAGCAGGATATCACCGGGAGTGAGCAATCAGTGCCACAAGCATCTCCGAGGTCTAACGCTGCCAGGAAACTCGCAACTTCCTTAGCGGCAGGGTTTCACAGCGCTGACGATGCAATCACCATTTCACGCAGAGCATGGATGCAGGGAGGAGAAAGGAACAGGATATCACCGGGAGTGACAAATCAGTGCCACAAGCATCCCAGAGGTCTGACACTGGAAAAAAACTCGCAAGATCCTTAGCGGCAGCGTTTCACAGCGCTGAGGATGCAATCACCAGTTGACACAGACCATGGATGCAGGGAGGAGAAAGGAACAGGATATCACCGGGAGTGAGGAATCGATGCCACAAGCATCTCCGAGGTCTAACGCTGCCAGAAAACTCGCAAATTCCTTAGCGGCAGCGTTTCACAGCGCTGAGGATGCAATCACCAGTTCACGCGGACCATGGATGCAGGGAGGAGAAAAGGAACAGGATATCACCGGGAGTGACAAATCAGTGCCACAAGCATCCCAGAGGTCTGACGCTGGAAAAAAACGCGCAAGATCCTTAGCGGCAGCGTTTCACAGCGCTGACGATGCAATCACCAGTTGAAGCGGACCATGGATGCAGGGAGGAGAAAGGAACAGGATATCACCGGGAGTGAGGAATCAGTGCCACAAGCATCTCCGAGGTCTACCGCTGCCAGAAAACTGGTGAATTCCTTAGCGGCAGCTTTTCACAGCGCTGACGATGCAATCACCAGTTCACGCGGACCATGGATGCAGCGAGGAGAAAGGAACAGGATATCACCGGGAGTGAGCAATCAGTGCCACAAGCATCTCCGAGGTCTAACGCTGCCAGGAAACTCGCAAATTCCTTAGCGGCAGCGTTTCACAGCGATGAGGAGGCAATCACCAGTTCAAGCAGACCATGGATGCAGGGAGGAGAAAGGAACAGGATATCACCGGGAGTGAGCAATCAGTGCCACAAGCATCCCAGAGGTCTGACGCTGGAAAAAAACTCGCAAGATCCTTAGCGGCAGCGTTTCACAGCGCTGACGATGCAATCACCAGTTGAAGCGGACCATGGATGCAGGGAGGAGAAAGGAACAGGATATCACCGGGAGTGAGGAATCAGTGCCACAAGCATCTCCGAGGTCTACCGCTGCCAGAAAACTGGTGAATTCCTTAGCGGCAGCTTTTCACAGCGCTGACGATGCAATCACCAGTTCACGCGGACCATGGATGCAGCGAGGAGAAAGGAACAGGATATCACCGGGAGTGAGCAATCAGTGCCACAAGCATCTCCGAGGTCTAACGCTGCCAGGAAACTCGCAAATTCCTTAGCGGCAGCGTTTCACAGCGATGAGGAGGCAATCACCAGTTCAAGCAGACCATGGATGCAGGGAGGAGAAAGGAACAGGATATCACCGGGAGTGAGCAATCAGTGCCACCAGCATCTCCGAGGTCTAACGCTGGAAAAAAACTCGCAAGATCCTTAGCGGCAGCGTTTCACAGCGATGAGAGCATGGATGCAGCGAGGAGAAAGGAACAGGATATCACCGGGAGTGAGGAATCAGTGCCACAAGCATCCCAGAGGTCTGACGCTGGAAAAAAACTCGCAAGATCCTTAGCGGCAGCGTTTCACAGCGATGAGAGCATGGATGCAGCGAGGAGAAAGGAACAGGATATCACCGGGAGTGAGGAATCAGTGCCACAAGCATCCCAGAGGTCTGACGCTGGAAAAAAACTCGCAAGATCCTTAGTGGCAGCGTTTCACAGCGATGACGATGCAATCACCATTTCACGCAGAGCATGGATGCAGGGAGGAGAAAGGAGCAGGATATCACCGGGAGTGGAGAATCGATGCCACAAGCATCCCAGAGGTCGAACGCTGGAAGAAAACTCGCAACTTCCTTAGCGGCAGGGTTTCACAGCGCTGACGATGCAATCACCAGTTCACGCAGACCATGGATGCAGCGAGGAGAAAGGAACAGGATATCACCGGGAGTGAGGAATCAGTGCCACAAGCATCCCCGAGGTCTAACGCTGCCAGGAAACTCGCGAAATCCTTAGCGGCAGCGTTTCACAGCGCTGACGATGCAATCACCATTTCACGCAGACCATGGATGCAGCGAGGAGAAAGGAGCAGGATATCACCGGGAGTGGAGAATCGATGCCACAAGCATCTCCGAGGTCGAACGCTGGAAAAAAACTCGCAAATTCCTTAGCGGCAGCGTTTCACAGCGCTGAGGAGGCAATCACCACTTCACGCGGACCATGGATGCAGGGAGGAGAAAGGAACAGGATATCACCGGGAGTAACAAATCAGTGCCACAAGCATCTCCGAGGTCTAACGCTGCCAGAAAACTCGCAAATTCCTTAGCGGCAGCGTTTCACAGCGCTGAGGATGCAATCACCAGTTCACGCGGACCATGGATGCAGGGAGGAGAAAGGAACAGGATATCACCGGGAGTGAGGAATCAGTGCCACGAGCATCTCCGAGGTCTGACGCTGGAAAAAACTCGCAAGATCCTTAGCGGCAGCGTTTCACAGCGATGAGAGCATGGATGCAGCGAGGAGAAAGGAACAGGATATCACCGGGAGTGAGGAATCAGTGCCACAAGCATCCCAGAGGTCTGACGCTGGAAAAAAACTCGCAAGATCCTTAGCGGCAGCGTTTCACAGCGATGAGAGCATGGATGCAGCGAGGAGAAAGGAACAGGATATCACCGGGAGTGAGGAATCAGTGCCACGAGCATCTCCGAGGTCTGACGCTGGAAAAAAACTCGCAAGATCCTTCGCGGCAGCGTTTCACAGCGATGAGAGCATGGATGCAGTGAGGAGAAAGGAACAGGATATCACGGGGGGTGACGAATCAGTGCCACAAGCATCTCCGAGGTCTAACACTGCCAGGAAACTCGCGAATTCCTTAGCGGCAGCGTTTCACAGCGCTGAGGATGCAATCACCAGTTCACGCGGACCATGCCTGCAGCGAGGAGAAAGGAACAGGTTATCACCGGGAGTGAGTAATCAGTGCTACAAGCATCCCAGAGGTCTGACGCTGGAAAAAAAACTCGCAACATCCTTAGCGGCAGCTTTTCACAGCGCTGACGATGCAATCACCATTTCACGCAGAGCATGGATGCAGGGAGGAGAAAGGAACAGGATATCACCGGGAGTGAGGAATCAGTGCCACAAGCATCCCAGAGGTCTGACGCTGGAAAAAAACTCGCAAATTCCTTAGCGGCAGCGTTTCACAGCGCTGAGGATGCAATCACCAGTTCACGCGGACCATGGATGCAGGGAGGAGAAAGGAACAGGATATCACCGGGAGTGAGGAATCAGTGCCACGAGCATCTCCGAGGTCTGACGCTGGAAAAAAACTCGCAAGATCCTTAGCGGCAGCGTTTCACAGCGATGAGGAGAAATGTGGGGGATGGATTCGGTCCTTCTTACCTGTGGTCTCCAGAAGCATTTGAGAGCCACCTACAGGGAAGGTAAGCGCCAGCGCCACCCAGAATTACCGAAAACTTCATACCCACAATACCCCCCCATTCGAAACCCAAGGATCGGACGTCAAGTTCACTCGGATGTTGGCTGAAGGGTGGGGCATCTCCTCTGAGGAGAGCTCACACCGTGCACCAAGATTGCCCGACAACACACGTGGATTTGCCAGTGAGTATTCTGTCCACCGTTCAATGTTGAGCAAAATTTGAGGCACAATGTAGCACTGGACTCTAATCGAGCGGCGGGAACCAGAAGTACCCACCAATCTTTCCAATTTGATTACCTTCACTCATTTAACCTAGGTCAACATAGTGGTCGAGGCTCTTCGCAGCAACCTACCGCGACAAGGGAGCAAGCACCTCGGACAGTAAGTGTATTTTAGTCATTTTCACAGCTTCTGATCCTACTCTTGTAGCCGCCGAGACAAACAGCGGTGCAACTTCCACCTCAGACTCCAGGTCACGCTGCTGCAAACCGACTCCTCTTGCAGTTGAACGAACAGGCACAATTTACGAGTCCAGGTCCACACATGCGGGACCGTGGCGATGATGGATCCGAGTCGGAGGATGATCCTCCAACTCCAGCGGAGCGAATGACTCAGACACTGCGTAGTCTTCAAATTTCTGCTCGGTCAGACTCTGATGATGAATCACCACCCCCGCGCCCTCTTGGTCACCGTGGACGGACCATGCACCGTCCGACTTCAGTTCCGGAGTCTCCGGGTTCTGGCGCTGACATGTGGAGGGGCTATCGCATTGATCGCAACAATTACGCCTGGGCCGAGGATGAAGTTCTCAAAGCGAACAGCAAATCGGCTGACTGTCAAGCCTTTTACGGTGAACATACGGAGCATCGCGGCTTCAAGTGTAGCGTGTGCGGGTGAGCATAATATTTTGATGATTGCACCACTATTCACTCATCAATTCCTTCTAGACGTTGTTACGCGTCGGGGAGTAGTCTGACTACTCGCCGGAAACACCTGGCAAAGGAGCACCATGCGGAGTACATGGCCCTCATCCAGACGCGTAACCTCCCGAACAAGCTTCCGGAAGCTCTCAACAGGAAGCGAGAAGAGCAATGTGCCAGAGATTCGGCACGTACATCTTTCTCCGTCAACGCCTTTGAGCAGCAGTTGATGACCGTTATCGTCTCAAATGATCTCGTGAATTTTCGGTGTTGCACCTCGCTTTGAACAATCACTAATTCTTTCCCAGTCCATCAACTTAATCGAGAGCCGCGAATTCCGTGACTTGCTCCTGCTCTTGCGCGAGTCTTTGCAGGATCACGATATTCCGCATCGCACAAAGCTCACATCGCTCATTTTAGATGCCTGGCTCAAATATTACGAGAAATTAAAGGGGGAGCTCAAGGTGCGTGTTTTCCCAAAATTTCAATGTTTAACTAAGTCATTGACAGATGGCGCTCGGCAAAACATCGTTCACGGTTGATATGTGGAGTAGTAAAGGTCTCCACCCTTTTCTCTCCGTTACCATCCACTGGCTTGGCCGCAAAGATGATCAAGTTGTCTTGCGCCAGGCTCTCCTTGCATTCCGGCGTGTTCGTGGCTCCCACAGCGGAGAGAGGCTGGCTCGGATTATATTTGACATCTGTGACCGCGCTGGAATTCTCGAAAAGGTACCTGCCATTCTGGTTTTCAGTTCATTCTCAATATTCATCCCAGATCGGTCACTTCACCATGGATAATGCATCGAATAACGCAACCTTCATGAACCACCTCTCTATGCTTCTTGCTGAACACGGGATTCTTGACTTTGACCCTGAAGGAAACTATATCCGTTGCTTTGCCCACATCATTAATCTGTGTGCACAGGCAACGATACGCGCGATGGAGAAAGATGACAGCCGCGATCTGTATTCCGATACCGACACGGAGACGGAGCCAGATGAGGAGGCTTCCGGACGGCCTGTACGTGCCCGGCGCCGGGCGGGTCCGGTTCGTAGGGCCCGCAAAACTGTTGCTTTTATACGAAAGTCGGGCCAGAGACGTGACGAGTTGTTAGAGACAATCAAACATGGTAACGATAAACAGCTTTGGACTGAGCTTCGCATCGGTGCCCAGAATACCGAGAGAGAAGTTGTCACTCTTGCTCAGGTTACAGTCCTACCTGATGTCAAAACTCGTTGGGATTCCGTATTTTATATGCTTCGTCGACTCCGATATCTGCAGCAGGTGAGTTGTGGTTCTATATTTTATCTATGGCAGACTCATATTCTCGGTGTTTAGCCTGTTACTCGCTTCTTTGCCATGAATCGCGATGCCCATAATTTCAGCCACCCATTAGAAAACCGACACTGGAATCGACTCGAAATCTTAGAGTTGATTCTTCAGGTGTGATATTGATTTTCCTGGCGCTCTAAACTTATTGAATTTATGTCCAGCAACCACATGCTGTTCAAACGGTGATGTCATCCGAAAATACACCAATTCTGGCCGCCACAATCCCTGCGTTTGAACTCTTTATGTCGTCGTGGGCGGCTATGATGACGGATGTTGACTTACAGGGGGAGAACGTTCGAGGAATTATTTCTGCTGGTTTGGAGGTTGCCAAGCGATACTACAACAAGTTCGAAGACACAGATGCTTATATTATTGCCATGTGTGAGTTCGCTAACTTGTTTCAACTTTCCCTATCCTCATTTGTTGAAGTTATCAACCCGTCTATTCGGTTCGAATGGATCAGAAAGAACTGGAGCCAGGATGAACAGGACCGAGCCAAAGAGCTTATCCTAACGAAGGTACTCAAATTTCCTCTGTTGCAGCAATCGATTGAATTGTTCAAAGATACAATTCTACCGCAACCAGGACCCAAACACCCCTCCATCCGGTTCCAGTACTGGTACACAAAATTCCCGCCAATCGTCTCGATCTCGTGCTCCTCCCGTCCCGGCGATGCTTGTGAACGTGGCGCGGAAGTATCGCAATGTCCAGCAAGCTTTGGATTTTTCGGCTGGAACATCGTCGGCACCGGGGGATTATTGGACAGCAGAGGACGAGATAAAAAGCTACATCCAAAGTCCAATTCCTCCGCCGCAATCAACTGATATGATTGGGTATTGGATGGTGAGCTCCTTGCCTTGGTACTCACTCGATCAACTCCTGACTCCGAGTCGGCCTAGAATCACGGAATCACAACATGGCCTTCGATCTATCGCCTCTTCGCTGATTACGCACCAATCCAGGCGACTTCTGTCCCATCGGAACGGGTGTTTTCGTCGTCGGCGGAGACGGACACGAAACGGCGTAATCGGATAAGTCCCCATTTGATGGAAGCGCTGCAGATGTTGAAGTTCAATTTCAAGAAATCACGGCTAAACTTTATGGCAGAATGGCAGTCCGTTCCATTGCCAGATGAAGAAGAGGACTGGCTGCGTCAACTGGCCGACGCTTCTGACGAGATTGCGCGGGACGTGGCGATGGCGGCACTTCAGGAAAGCTTTGATTTGGCTGACAATTATCAGCTTGAGATGCTGGAAGACGATACTAATGTGTAGTTCACCAGTCTGAGTTGCGGCAAATTCTTTATACCATCTATGCTTTCATTTTCTGTACAATATGTTGTTACTGGATACAAGGATCAATTACTACGTCTATTGGCTTGGAATACCCAGAAAACCCCCGACTCCATCGACTCGAGTCGACTCGAGTCGACTTTGAGTGACTTATACAATTTCGAGTCGAGTCGAGTGGAGTCGAATTGCATTTGGAGTCGACTTCCTGAGTCGTGACTCGACTTTTCGAGTCGCGGAAACATTAATGAGGAGGCAATCACCATTTCACGCGGACCATGGAGCAGTGAGGAGAAAGGAACAGGATATCACCGGGAGTGAGGAATCAGTGCCACAAGCATCCCAGAGGTCTGACGCTGCCAGAAAACTCGCAAGATCCTTAGCGGCAGCGTTTCACAGCGATGAGGAGGCAATCACCATTTCACGCGGACCATGGATGCAGCGAGGAGAAAGGAACAGGATATCACGGGGGGTGATGAATCAGTGCCACAAGCATCCCCAAGGTCTGACGCTGCCAGGAAACTCGCAAATTCCTTAGCGGCAGCGTTTCACAGCGCTGACGATGCAATCACCAGTTCACGCGCGGACCATGGATGCAGCGAGGAGAAAGGAACAGGATATCACCGGGAGTGAGCAATCAGTGCCACAAGCATCCCCGAGGTCTACCACTGCCAGAAAACTCGCAAATTCCTTAGCGGCAGCGTTTCACAGCGCTGACGATGCAATCACCAGTTCACGCAGACCATGGATGCAGCGAGGAGAAAGGAACAGGATATCACCGGGAGTGAGCAATCAGTGCCACAAGCATCCCCGAGGTCTAACGCTGCCAGAAAACTCGCGAATTCCTTAGCGGCAGCTTTTCACAGCGCTGACGATGCAATCACCAGTTCACGCAGACCATGGATGCAGCGAGGAGAAAGGAACAGGATATCACCGGGAGTGAGCAATCAGTGCCACAAGCATCCCCGAGGTCTAACGCTGCCAGAAAACTCGCAAATTCCTTAGCGGCAGCGTTTCACAGCGCTGACGATGCAATCACCAGTTCACGCGCGGACCATGGATGCAGCGAGGAGAAAGGAACAGGATATCACCGGGAGTGAGCAATCAGTGCCACAAGCATCCCCGAGGTCTAACGCTGCCAGAAAACTCGCAAATTCCTTAGCGGCAGCTTTTCACAGCGCTGACGATGCAATCACCAGTTCACGCGCGGACCATGGATGCAGCGAGGAGAAAGGAACAGGATATCACCGGGAGTGACGAATCAGTGCCACAAGCATCCCCGAGGTCTACCACTGCCAGAAAACTCGCAAATTCCTTAGCGGCAGCGTTTCACAGCGCTGACGATGCAATCACCAGTTCACGCGGACCATGGATGCAGCGAGGAGAAAGGAACAGGATATCACCGGGAGTGAGCAATCAGTGCCACAAGCATCTCCGAGGTCTAACACTGCCAGAAAACTCGCAAATTCCTTAGCGGCAGCGTTTCACAGCGATGAGGAGGCAATCACCAGTTCATGCAGAGCATGGATGCAGCGAGGAGAAAGGAACAGGATATCACCGGGAGTGAGCAATCAGTGCCACCAGCATCTCCGAGGTCTAACGCTGGAAAAAAACTCGCAAATTCCTTAGCGGCAGCGTTTCACAGCGATGACGACGCAATCACCAGTTCATGCAGAGCATGGATGCAGCGAGGAGAAAGGAGCAGGATATCACCGGGAGTGAGCAATCAGTGCCACAAGCATCCCCGAGGTCTACCACTGCCAGAAAACTCGCAAATTCCTTAGCGGCAGCGTTTCACAGCGCTGACGATGCAATCACCAGTTCACGCAGACCATGGATGCAGCGAGGAGAAAGGAACAGGATATCACCGGGAGTGAGCAATCAGTGCCACAAGCATCCCCGAGGTCTAACGCTGCCAGAAATCTCGCGAATTCCTTAGCGGCAGCTTTTCACAGCGCTGACGATGCAATCACCAGTTCACGCAGACCATGGATGCAGCGAGGAGAAAGGAACAGGATATCACCGGGAGTGAGCAATCAGTGCCACAAGCATCCCCGAGGTCTAACGCTGCCAGAAAACTCGCGAATTCCTTAGCGGCAGCGTTTCACAGCGCTGACGATGCAATCACCAGTTCACGCACGGACCATGGATGCAGCGAGGAGAAAGGAACAGGATATCACCGGGAGTGAGCAATCAGTGCCACAAGCATCCCCGAGGTCTAACGCTGCCAGGAAACTCGCAAATTCCTTAGCGGCAGCTTTTCACAGCGCTGACGATGCAATCACCAGTTCATGCAGACCATGGATGCAGGGAGGAGAAAGGAACAGGATATCACCGGGAGTGGAGAATCGATGCCACCAGCATCTCCGAGGTCTAACGCTGGAAAAAAACTCGCAAATTCCTTAGCGGCAGCGTTTCACAGCGATGAGGAGGCAATCACCAGTTCATGCAGAGCATGGATGCAGGGAGGAGAAAGGAACAGGATATCACCGGGAGTGGAGAATCGATGCCACCAGCATCTCCGAGGTCTAACGCTGGAAAAAAACTCGCAAATTCCTTAGCGGCAGCGTTTCACAGCGATGACGACGCAATCACCAGTTCATGCAGAGCATGGATGCAGCGAGGAGAAAGGAGCAGGATATCACCGGGAGTGAGCAATCAGTGCCACCAGCATCTCCGAGGTCTAAGGCTGCCAGAAAACTCGCAAAATTCTTAGCGGCAGCGTTTCACAGCGCTGACGATGCAATCACCACTTCACGCGGACCATGGATGCAGCGAGGAGAAAGGAACAGGATATCACCGGGAGTGACGAATCAGTGCCACAAGCATCCCGAGGTCTAACGCTGCCAGGAAACTCGCGAATTCCTTAGCGGCAGCTTTTCACAGCGCTGACGATGCAATCACCAGTTCACGCGCGGACCATGGATGCAGCGAGGAGAAAGGAACAGGATATCACCGGGAGTGAGCAATCAGTGCCACAAGCATCTCCGAGGTCTAACGCTGCCAGGAAACTCGCAAATTCCTTAGCGGCAGCGTTTCACAGCGATGAGGAGGCAATCACCAGTTCACGCGGACCATGGATGCAGGGAGGAGAAAGGAACAGGATATCACCGGGAGTGAGCAATCAGTGCCACAAGCATCTCCGAGGTCTAACGCTGCCAGGAAACTCGCAAATTCCTTAGCGGCAGCGTTTCACAGCGCTGACGATGCAATCACCAGTTCACGCAGACCATGGATGCAGCGAGGAGAAAGGAACAGGATATCACCGGGAGTGAGCAATCAGTGCCACAAGCATCCCCGAGGTCTACCACTGCCAGAAAACTCGCAAATTCCTTAGCGGCAGCTTTTCACAGCGCTGACGATGCAATCACCAGTTCACGCAGACCATGGATGCAGCGAGGAGAAAGGAACAGGATATCACCGGGAGTGAGCAATCAGTGCCACAAGCATCCCCGAGGTCTAACGCTGCCAGGAAACTCGCGAATTCCTTAGCGGCAGCTTTTCACAGCGCTGACGATGCAATCACCAGTTCATGCAGACCATGGATGCAGGGAGGAGAAAGGAACAGGATATCACCGGGAGTGAGCAATCAGTGCCACAAGCATCCCCGAGGTCTAACGCTGCCAGAAAAACTCGCAAATTCCTTAGCGGCAGCGTTTCACAGCGATGACGACGCAATCACCATTTCACGCAGAGCATGGATGCAGGGAGGAGAAAGGAGCAGGATATCACCGGGAGTGGAGAATCGATGCCACAAGCATCCCAGAGGTCGAACGCTGGAAAAAAACTCGCAAGATCCTGAGCGGCAGCGTTTCACAGCGCTGACGATGCAATCACCAGTTCACGCAGACCATGGATGCAGCGAGGAGAAAGGAACAGGATATCACCGGGGGGTGACGAATCAGTGCCACAAGCATCTCCGAGGTCTACCACTGCCAGAAAACTCGCAAATTCCTTAGCGGCAGCGTTTCACAGCGCTGACGATGCAATCACCAGTTCACGCAGACCATGGATGCAGCGAGGAGAAAGGAACAGGATATCACCGGGAGTGACGAATCAGTGCCACAAGCATCCCCGAGGTCTAACGCTGCCAGAAAACTCGCGAATTCCTTAGCGGCAGCTTTTCACAGCGCTGAGGATGCACTCACCAGTTCACGCGGACCATGGAGCAGTGAGGAGAAAGGAACAGGATATCACCGGGAGTGAGCAATCAGTGCCACAAGCATCCCCGAGGTCTAACGCTGCCAGAAAACTCGCAAATTCCTTAGCGGCAGCGTTTCACAGCGCTGAGGATGCAATCACCAGTTCACGCAGAGCATGGATGCAGGGAGGAGAAAGGAACAGGATATCACCGGGAGTGAGGAATCAGTGCCACAAGCATCGCAGAGGTCTGACGCTGCCAGAAAACTCGCAAGATCCTTAGCGGCAGCGTTTCACAGCGATGACGACGCAATCACCAGTTCACGCGCGGACCATGGATGCAGCGAGGAGAAAGGAACAGGATATCACCGGGAGTGAGCAATCAGTGCCACAAGCATCTCCGAGGTCTAACGCTGCCAGGAAACTCGCAAATTCCTTAGCGGCAGCGTTTCACAGCGATGAGGAGGCAATCACCACTTCACGCGGACCATGGATGCAGGGAGGAGAAAGGAACAGGATATCACCGGGAGTGAGCAATCAGTGCCACAAGCATCCCAGAGGTCTGACGCTGGAAAAAAACTCGCAAGATCCTTAGCGGCAGCGTTTCACAGCGCTGAGGATGCAATCACCAGTTCACGCAGAGCATGGATGCAGGGAGGAGAAAGGAACAGGATATCACCGGGAGTGAGCAATCAGTGCCACAGAGCCGTGGCTGTAATATATAGACTAAAATACATGGCTGTAGCCATATGCACCTCTTCCTATACACCTGGACCTAGCCACCTCTTGGCTGATAGGCCATACTTATACCCCATTTTCGGGGGGGGAAAATTGAATTTCAGGGCGGCCCGGGGCCCGTTTACTGGCCCTTTTCGCCTGGTAGCAATCCTTGCAAAAGTCTGGCCCATCACTTTCTTTTCAGCAGCAAAATGATGGATATTGGTCAATTCTCGGTACATCCAATCTGGGCTATTCCTCCGCTCACTCATAATCTACGCGACAATTCTGGCTACGCGTCGCTTCCGCATCCTGCCCGCTTGGGCCCGCCCGCCGTTGAACAGCGGATCATTACATTATGTAATGTCATCACATCTTCCTTTCCCCCTCTGCCGCCGCCTCATTTACGTCCTTACCTGCGCCCGCCCTTCACTGCTTGGCGCCCGCTCTCGCCGCTTGGCGCCCCGCCGCTTGCTCGCCGGGCCCCACCCGCACTTACTCCGTTCCCGACGTTCCTTCCTCTGTCCTTGGTGGTGGTGGTGTTTTATATAAAAGTTTCCACGGTGCGTGATTCCTCCGCCGCCCGCTTTACCTAGCTAACACTAGTACCTCACTCAGCTTCTCACCCCGAGCATTCTCAGCCCCGTTTCTGGGCCCATCCCTCTTCCTTGTTTTTATTTCGCAGTTGTTTGCCTCTGCGTGCATCCAAGGCTACGTCACCTGAACCTTGACAACTCACGCCGATGTCGCCCGTCCCTCTCAGCCCCAACTATCACCGGTCGCGCATGGTGAAGGTTCACCGGGCGAATCGGCGCCGCATTGGTACGTACTAATTCCATTTTTTTTTTCTTTCTCATTCGGAAGGCTGACCTCGCTCAGACAGAGCATATCGTGATCAACACGCATGGGGCCCCATGCCCCCCTTGAGGATCCCACTGACCATGTGAAACTTGGACCCACTGGCAGCGTGATTCACCCCACCCTCGGACCGTGTCCAGCGTGCCACATCGGCGGCGTTGGAAGCACATTGCCAGTTTATTGGTATTCTGGGTCATACAACTAAATACATTAGTCTACCACTCTCCAAATAAAAATTTTGCGCATCGCGCCCGCGTATACATTTTTGGCATGAATTAAGGTACATATGATTCAAACTCATAAATCAACTCGAGAAAGAAATCGAAAGACTCGTCACGTGCCCATGTGCAATATTTTTTGACCAAGTCTTTTTACGACCACCTTACACCAAGTTTCAGGTCGATTGTCGCACTCAGAATAGAATAAGGCGTGTTTTTGTACATCTCCAATATACAATTCTCCTATTTATAAAGCTGGCGCAAACCTTCCAAGACCCATGCGACGTCTTGTACCATATCGTCCCAGACCTTCTGCTGTTCTTCGTCCATCTGCAGGATCCCCCAGAAATAAAGTCCAGCCACGGCGCTCAAACATCCGTTGACACCTGAGCAATCCAATACACCCCAGTCGGCGCCATATTCGCCGCCGGTGATCAACTTCCCGTCGGGATCCCGTTTCCTCCACTGCGGCTGCAGGCTGTCCCACCAGGCCATGTACTTCTGAGGGTATTTCAATATACTTGCCTTTGGATAACCCTTCGCTTTCGACCCTCGTCCCCCTCGGATCCAGTCGTGTATCTCCGCGGGACGGGTTTTCTTTTCTGCCGGTAGACGTCCGCGCTGCGAATCCTCCACCTCCAGCCCCGCCGCTTCTTCGAGGCGTACCAACACCACCAAGACGGAGTCGAAGTGGCAGCCCAAGTTCTGGCGGGATAGGTGCGCGATGGCATCGACAAGCCAGGGCGGCGCGTTGGCGGGCATAAGGACGGCGATGGTAGGCGGTGCAGTGGTCCCGGTGAGTGGTGGCGCATTGCCCAGCGACGGCAAGGCCTGCATCACGGTCGAAGATGGGGGTGGAGGCGCGGGACCCGGTGTCCAAGGAACGATGGGAGGTGGTGGCGGGGGAGGGGGAGGGGGAGGCGCTGGCGATGCTGGTGGCGAGGGCGGTGGAGGCGCCTGGGATGTTGGTGGCGGGGGAGGTGGTGGCGCCGGCGACTGGGATGGGGGCGCTACAGGCGGGTCGACCTCCATCTCAGACCCTCCTGCTGCCTGGTCCCCTGCTGTTTTTGCGCTGAGGCGTTGAGACTTGCGGACCCGTGTAATCGAAGACGCCACACCGGTGTCTTCATCGTCGGTGTTAGAATCGCTGCTCGAGTCCTCTGCCGCATTCCTCTTTCTCTTCCTCGGAGATGGCTTGTTCGGCGTTCCTTCATCCCCCTTCGATGCGGCATGCTTCTTCTTTGCAGGCGATTGCTTCGATTTGCCCTTCTCCTTCATGATGCTAGCCGTCCCCTTCTCCTTCGCGCCGCCAGCCTTCCCTGTCCTTTTCTTCCTCCCGGCGCCCGTAGCCTCCTCCTCCATACCCCTCTCGTTGGCGGGCTGATCGGCACCAGTCTTCTTAGCGGACTGTTTTGGAGCGGGCGTCTTTTTCTTCTTCTTCGCCTCCCGTCTCTGCTTCTTCTCCTCAGAATCCGTGTCGTCTGAGTCTGCGTTGGAGTCGAGGTCGGGGTCGTCGGAACTATCGCTGGTGTCGTCGTGCATCGGTGATATTGTATACTTGGCACCGGCGAGTAGCTCCTCGGGGAGTGCGCTTTCTGTCTGTTCCTGTAATGCTGTATTATATGCAGACTATTAGTCGTCGTCCATACATTGTATACGGTCACTTACAGAAGGACGCTGCCAGATACTCCTTCATCAGCTCCGTGACTGCAACCCAGCGGTCTTTAGCCCATTCCGGGAAGTGCTGGGCATTAGTTTTCGAGCGCCCATAGGAAACACTGCCGCAATAATCGAGTCAGGAGGTATATCAAGTAGAAATAATTGGAGACGTACTAGATCGTCTTCAACTCGCCTCCGTATTTTGGCAATGGACCACCCAAGAGCAGCACCGAATGTAGACCTGTCCGTTCGTGAATGCCTTGGAGGATAGGGCCCATGAAGCTACCCAGGCGCTCGATGCATCTGGTACACGCACGCGATTCGGCAACGCAAAAAAATCTGGCAGACAAACGTGCACTCACTCGTGTCGAGCTTCCGGGGACTTCGATGGCGCGGCTGTCATCGCCTTCTGGTAAGCTTCGCGAGCAGCGGCGGCCTCAGCTTTGGCACGGTCGCCGTACGAACCTTTCTCCTCCTCCGACAGCGCCGCAAAGACGTCGCGAGCCACTTGAGCTCGGAAGGGACCGTCCGCTTCCTTTCGAGTTTGAAGATTGCTCCCCGCAGACACTGTCGCTTGCCAACGCTCGGCGATTATTGGAACGATTTCGGGCCACTGCTCGTGCATGAATTGTTGATACGCCTGCCGTGCTTTGGGCGGAGAATGCGTGTTGGAGAGCTTAGCCATGAGAACGGCCCATGCATCTTTCCTTGGGTCGAGCCTCGCATGCAGATTCTTGAGAAGTCGCCGAACGCGATACTTGAGCCACCGGCGGATGCGCTGAAAAGGGAAATGAGTGTCGCGGTCACGCTGCGTCACTCGTTACTGCGTGACTGACCTTATTGAGCAAAGTGATTCGGGCGCGTTTTTCGACTTCCTCCTCTGGGGTCATCTCCTCCTCCACCTCTGTCGCCAACGGGTCGTACTCGGGGAGGGGGAGCTCTGGCTCCTCGTGGTCCATCAACTTCCAGCTTATCTTGGCGTGAAACTCATTGCAGATGCTCTGGGCAACATCGCGCTCCTCTCGCCAACCACGCTCCAGCGCATCGGCGTAACGTTCGATGTGCGCAGAGAGTATTTTTTTCCCGCTCTCCCTCTGCCCATAGCCGGAGATTTTTTCGCAACTCCTTGAGCACGCGGGGCTTTGGCTTTCTGTGTCCTTTCGCTGGCATCCTAGATCTCGCATGAGCCACAACAGTTCCAGGATAACGAAGGATGGAGCTCAGGCTTACCTGCTTGTTCCCTTCAATTCAAGGTGAGTTTGATAAGTCAGGAAGTCAAGAGACGTTTTGATGTATTTGCTCCCAGTCCCAATCAATCCTACAGACTCTGTCGCCAGCCACCATTGACTCGGGCTCTCTCGGAACATGAAGCACCCGAATGGCGACCCGTTATCACCACATGATTTCAGACTCGGAGTTTTAATCTCGCTGGGTATAAAGGTGCGCTTCCTCGCTTTCTTTCCTCTACTTTCATCCACTTTCTCCCATATCAGTGCCCATCTTTCCTCGTCCTTCCTCTTAGCATGAACACTCCTCAAGTCTCTGCTCCCGCAGCTGCTTCCACCCAAGCTGTTGCGGGAGTAGGTGCTTCCCCTCGCGACCAAGGTTAGCTTGAGCCGTGTCGCCATTTTTTTATCGGGCTGATCACCTACCCCACCTAGTAACCCATGCCTTGGTTGCTCTCAGCACCTCCCTCTTGTCCGTCAACGCGGCCGCTGCGGTCGTCGACTTTCCTCTTTTTAGGGAGGGTGGGTCTTTCAATTTCTGTATCGCATCTTTTACTCACGCGCTACCCAGTAACTGCGGCCCTCCTTGATGAGGTTTCTGTTGCCCAGGTTGCAGTTGCGAACACAGTTGCTCAGCTCCTCGCCTTGCCTCCCCCTCCCACCTGTACGTATTCCCACCAATGCCCACATCTTACACCCTGGACTCACGCGACGCAGTTATCAGTCGTGCTCCCGCCCCTGGATTCATCCGTGGGACTGGACCCTGGATCGCCGGCAACCTCTATGGCGTCGTCCCTACCGCGCACATCATCGCCGTCCCCGACCACAACGAAAAGTGGTTCGCCATTACTCGGGGCAAGTACGTCGGCCTCACTAAGAACTCCGCCATTTCCCTCAACGCGGTCACCGGAGTATCGAGCGCCCTGTCCGACCGCTGCAGCAGCCAGGCCGACGCAGTCGAATATTTCAATGAGGCGCTCGATGCGGGCGCGGTCGTCGTTATCGCTTGATTGTTTGCCAAGTTTTTGCATGTGTGCCTGAGAATACGAGCTCCGAGATGTCCTTTTCTTAGTTATACATAGTGATTGCAATGAACGCGTCTCCGCCGGTCCTACGCATGCCTTTTTGCCCAATCAGTGCATTCAATGTTTCGGACTTTCGGTGGTTTCCCAAAGTAGTAGATCGTCGATCACTCTTCGTAAACGAGGCAATCTCAGATCTCGAGAGATCTGGTCCCGAAGCGTCGACTCTGCCTTCCATCAAATTCTCAAGTGTTACTACCTGATGCTGATGCTTTGATTTTCTGCTGACCAGTGGCAAGTGCTGACCAGGAGAAGACGACCCACTCTGCAAGATGTAAATCCCCTCTTGTTCTCACTACACTGCACCGATGTCCGCTCCTCCTCCTCCTTACACGCCCACGGCACCCAGCGTCGATACGGTCAATGACCTACTCGCCACTATCCAGCGACTTAGCATCGCCGAAACCTCCGCCCAAACCACTCCCAGCTCGCCTCATGGTCGGTCTCGTCAGCCTCATTGGACCACATCGACGCCCTCAACACCGCTTCGTCTAAATACACCGACGCCGCCACTAACCCCTCATTCCTCGTCGCGACTATATCGCTACACAGCTTCCACCGCATCCGGCTACACTGCAGCTTGGTGAGCTCGCATAACATGTCTTTTTTACCAAAACTATTTAACACCCGCCAGGGATGTCGCTGCCAATGCGACACAAGGTGTTTCTGGGGCAACTGCCCACTTAATCACCCCCCAACCGAGCTCCCCTTCAACCTGGTCAAAGAAAAAAGCCTTCGCCGTCTTTTGCGGCTTCCTCCCTGGAGTATATTTGACATGGTGAGTCACATACGGATACGTAGCTCTGCCATTCGCCATCTTACCACAAATTTCCAGGGCGGAAGCGGAAGCACAGGTCAAAGGCGCCAGCGGCTGCTTGTTCAAAGGCTACAAGTCAGAGGCAGCTGCAATGGCCGCCTTTGAATATGCCCTGCAGCGCTCTTGGACGCGGACCTGCCAACCTCGGGGAGCAGCTCTGCGCGAACGCGTGGAGCCAATCGCCATCCCTGCTTTGCCAACGCCGATGGGGATGCTCGACGCCCCGAATCCCCTTCACGGCGACCCGAGCGATGTGGGCAGCCGCTGGTACATTGTGTATGCTGGGATTACCCCTGGCGTGTACCAGTCCCAGTACGTCTTCTTTCATATCACCAGGTTTCCTACTTATCACTGATCTCCAGGCTGGAATGCGGCCTCAATACCGTAGGCCTCAGTTGCGCCGCACATGATTCCTGCACCAGGAAGGAAGTTGCTATCGCTCGTTTTCAAGCTGCGCTGCTTAAGGGGACTGTCAAAGTAGTGTACCCGCTGTATTAGGTGTTTGAATTTATTTTAGTTTTATCCCTCTTATTATAACCATGGTCAAACGGGTCTCAACTTCTCTTCTATCCTTGAGAAACGAAATGTCTGCGGTCACTCCGTGCGAATCGTGAGGTGTCATTTCTCACGGATATACTACATGCCGACTCCCAAGTTGTCATCTTCGTCCGCTCCGATGTTCTTCCTCTAACACAACCGCAACATGCTGGCGACAATTGCGAGCCATTTCCCTATGCTCACAACCTTCGATGGACACCAACGCAGGTAATCTCGGTTCGCTCGGAGAGCGTCACTCCGTACGCAACTCACAGAACGTCACTCTCCACGGGAACTCCAATTTGCGCGCAACAAAACTGGGCTTATCTTGAGCTTTTTATGCATATTCCTGCACATATAAACTGTCAGTCGCGCCTCGTACTCTTCAAAACGCTGAAAACGCAGTCAGACGGACTCCCCGCGCATTTACCTTCCAGATAGCAGAAACAACATTCAAAGGTGAATACCTGACTGGCTACTCTCATTCTTGGTTATCCAACCTCAGAGGTGTTTGCTCGGACCCATCACAGTGTCTTTCAACCATTAAGCACCCCGCGTCAGGGCCAGTTCTGGAAAAGGTCTGCGCGTTTCGAAATCCGGTAAGAGCCCTTCACCCGCTCGCCCATTTTCCCCAATCGTCGCAAATAATACTCATATAATCCGTTCCTCAAGCTTCATTCTTTCAAAAACGTCGAAAACACATCCAGGCGAACTCCCCGCACATTTACCATCCAAACAGTAGAAACAACATTACAAGGTGAGTACTCAACGTGCTGCTCTGATTCTGGGTTATCCAGCCTCGGAGTGCTTGCCCGGACTCGTCACAGTGTTTTCTCAACGGTCAAGCACCGTGCGGCAGGGCCGGTTCCGAAAAATGTCCGTGCGTTTCGAAATCTGGTAAAATCCCTTCACTCGTTCGCCCTTTTTCTCTGATTGCGATGAATGTTGCTCATGCATCCTGTTACCATCATTCCCGCCTAAAAGGTATGCACCAGCGCCTACCAATTGCGAAGTGCATCCAAACAGTCCGAAATCACCCTTATTCGCATTTTCTTCAGGCTGAATGCCTTCACTCTCCAGGTCGCATCATAAATTAGAGGCTATCAGCGTCTCCTCACGGATAGACCTCTCAAAAACGCCAAAAACACGTCGTGGCGCGTTGAATACGGTGTCCCATCAAAATGCAAGAAACATTATTCCAAGGTCAAAACTTGATATATTGCCCTAATCTTTTGTCACTGAAGCTCATACAGTCTCCACAAACCTGCCACAGTGTCCTTCAAACAGCCAGCATCACGTAATGGGGTCGCTTTCGTCGAATTTCCGCCGGCGTCGAAACTTCCCAATATCCCTCCCACCCCTCAATCCTTTTCTCTGGGTGCGACAAATGTTGCTCATGGGGCATGTCCCTACGGTCTTTGTCTATCAAACACACCAAAATGTCCATGAATTCAATGCTATATCAAAAGACGTGAAAATTAGCGCCATTTGTATTTATTGCTTGTATACTCCGTACTACCACAATTGAAAGAGGTGAAAGGGTAAAAACGTATGAGGAGAACATAAGCTCAAAGTCTTGAAAAAATCCCTTCAATACAGAACATCGTATGAAATAAATCCTGTTTTGGCGCCCGCGTCACTCCGTATGAAAGTGGCCTAAAGCAGTTGTTCCAAAGTGGGTCTGTGAGCATGATTCTCTCTGAGCCGACTTTTGGTCTTCATCTACTATATTCTCTTTTTTCTCGAGGTCGCGTCATATTTTGGAAGCTATTACCCTCCCCTTACACCTAGCGTCCTCAAAAACGCCAAAAACACGTCGTGGCGCGTTGAATACGGTGTCCCATCAAAATGCAAGAAACGATATTCCAAGGTCAAAACGTGATATATTGCCCTAATCTTTCGTCACTGAAGCTCATACAGTCTCCGCAAACCTGCCACAGTGTCCTTCAAACAGCCAGCATCACGTAATGGGGTCGCTTTCGTCGAATTTCCGCCGGCGTCGAAACTTCCCAATATCCCTCCCACCCCTCTGTCATTTTCTCTGGGTGCAACAAATGTTGCTCATGGAGCATGTCCCCACAATCCCCGTCCATTGAACACACCAAAACGTCGACGAATTCAATGCTATATCAAAAATCGTGAAAATCAGCACTATCTGTGTTTATGGCTCACATACGACGTACCACCACCATTGAAAGAAGCGAACTGCTAGATACATATGAGGACAGCATACATCTACGGTATTGGAAACATACCTTCAATATAGAACATCCTATGAAATAAATTCTGTCATCCCTATGCGCCATCAGTTAGCGTAACTCCGTGCGGGATGCGGATGCATATGCGCACCTTTTATTTGTTCTCAAAATTTGTAACTCCTCTTCATCGTTCTGCCATGGCCACATCATCTCACCCGGTTGCCTCTTCCAGTAGCCTCACAGAGTTCCAGCTTATGTCAATTGGGTCTCCTATGCATTTCATCGTCATCTAGGCAGATCAAGAAGGAGGAACAGCGAGCAAAGACACGGGCTCGCATGGCGCGGTATGTCTTTCTTCAATGGCGCTGCCTCGTTCACTGAAAGCGGTGGTAGATACCGAGCCCGGCTCAAAGAATTGCCGCTTGAGGAGCAAATGGTCGCCCATGAAAGAGCGCGAGTAGCGCGCACCCGTTATCGTGACAATCACCGGCTGGAGTTGCGGGCCAATGCCAGGTGTCTTCGTGCCAAGTGGGTGTGTTGCCGACCGCGCCTTTCCGCTATCGCTGAGACCCCCGTCTTTAGTCAGTTCGAGGCCAAGTACGGTACAGAAGCATACGAGGCCAAAGTGGAGAAGAAGAGAATCAGGTTGGCAGAAGAGGCAGAAAGGCGCAGGCGGAATGTGCGGCCCAAAGTTACACAGCCCAAGAACCCGATCAAGAAACAAGCTTCCTGTCGTCTGCCCTTCAACGACGACAATGGGCGTTGCGCGCCTGAGGGACGTCACTCGTCATGATTTCCATTTCCACCTGTAGACACAGTACCGTAGACTTAAGACTCTTCCGTTGTTATCTTTCCTCGGCCCAAATTATGTCGCATATTTAACATTATTGCATATTTGAAAGCTACATGAATCGGACGACAGATAAGTAACGAGCGACAAGTAACGAGCGACAGTAATTAGCGACAAGTAATGCACGGTAGAGATGAGATGAATGTGGATAAGTCAGTCTGAATCATCATCATAGCGATATGGCAACTTTGGGAACCTCAGCCCCGCCCAGCTGTATGTAACCGTGCTCGGGTCGTGCCATTCAGGATGGTCCGCTGCGATCTTGGCTTCCGTCTTTTCGCACGGCTGGGGCGGGGAGTGCATTTTAGCCCGACACTGAGGGCAGTGCCAGCTAGTTTCGGCCAAGCGCCGTACACAGATAAAGCAGTCGGTGTGCCCGCATCCGTAACTAGAAAACATCTCTGTTAGTCGCATAGCAAAACGAAATGAGCAGACTCGGTACACACTCGACGGGATGAGACTTGATATTGAAACACATGCAGCATTGATGATTGTCAGAGTTGCTCTCCGCCTCAGGTCGCGCATCCCCGACGTAAAACTCTTCTTCAGGGAATGCCCCCTCTCGGACAGGCTGGAAGCCTCGTTCTTGGCGTTCACGCGCGGCCGCGCGATTGATGATACGAAGAGGGCCGGTATAAGGATGTGCGCGCCTCTGGTCCAATGGCTGACGACCGTGACTACCGCGGCTTGCAGTGGCAGCAGCAGCCGAGCCACGACTGCGGCTTGCAGTTGCAGCAGGAGCCGAGCGACGGCGGCTGGCGGTTGCTGCTGGAGCCGTGAAGGGCGGGGTCGGTATGGGCTCGCCGTTGGCCCGCATAGCTGCGACCCGCAAACGAGTAGGTATACCAATGGGATGGGGCCAGTCACGCAAATGGGGTTGTCTTCTTGCAGAGGACGTCAGCTGCGTCGAAGCTGCAGAGAGATGAGTAACCAGTCGCTGAGCGGGAGGAAGACTGACCTGAGGATGATGTCCTTCGACGAGAAGAGTCTGTGGTCAGGTTTCAATTAGTACTTGACGTTTCAGGGAGGAAGTGAAGTTACTGACGGAGGGACTCTACCACAACACCATTTTCATCCACCAGGATAGGGCTCCCAGCACGCCCTGATTTGGGTTTGGGGATGCAGCGCGACGTCTGCCATGGTGGATTGTCGGCATTGCCTGGTCGGGACTGGCCGGCCCCGGCAGTATGGCGCGAACGCACAGGATTCATGAGGACAGGCTAGAGGAAAGCATAGGCGATGAGTGACACGAAGGCGCAGGACGAGTGGGATTCAGTGCACCTTTGCGAATTTTCTTTGGGTGGATTTCTGGGAGGAAACAAGAAACGAGTGATGGGTGGTTGTCGCGAGGGCAAGGTTTTTATACATGTTTTTCAGGAACCCCCATCATTTCGGCCACGATGGGTAGGGATCGTCTGGCCTGCAGCCACTTGCTTGACTTGGTGGTCGAATTCTGAGGGGGGTTTGGTCCTGTTTTGTTCGAAAGCCGTACGCTTGTGCTGTTATGTAAACTCGGCTGGGAACTCATCACTCCTATCTAGTATCTTCCATCTAAATCTAATAAGCCCGGTATATGCCTGTGCTCTCGTCATACTCGTTCGTCGTCGCATATTTTGCTATCTCTATCTCCGCCCTCTCCCGCCTGTCACCCGCGCGCTCCTCCTGTGTGGCAAATTTCGGTGCGCGCTCTGGCTCTGCTTGAAAACCATTCGCCACAAATTCCGCCAACGGTCCCGAAAACGATTGCGAAATCAGCATTTGGTCGCTGAAGGGTTTACTGGACACGGCCGTGAACGAATAATCCATCAGTGCACCGGGAAGGAAGAAGGTCGATCCTGGCGGGAAAGTGACAATAGTACGATCCTTCCACAGAATCAGCCGTCCCTCGATGCAGTCGTAATGCCCCACCGAAGTAAACACATCCCAAACCGCACCCGTTGCTGCGGAACGTCTTGGCAAGGAGTCGTCAATCAAAAACCGGTATTGCACCTCTGTGAACACCGTAGGTTGACGTGGCTCTTCGTTAGCCAATGCCAGCGGCAGACGGAGACGGAGGTCATGTTCTAGAACCGCCTCGACGGTGGCGTTAGCGGATTGCCACAACCGCGGAGCAATCTCCTTAAACATGGCTGCATTTTTATCAGTAGGTGAAATTAACACTTCAATAAAGACGCACCATTTTGAAACGAAGTGATCGTTTGCACAGATGGCGAATATCGTAACTTTGCCAGAGTGACCGTATTATCGGGGTCCATTTCAATGTTCATTGGGCGCTACATACCGCGGTGAGTGGGTGTGACATGTATGAAGTGCCGACTGACCCCTAGACGCGTGTTGTATTCAAATCCAGACCGAAGTGTGTCCACGGCTCCTTCGTGCGGACTCTTGAAGTGCATGCGAGCCTCTTGTAATTCGTTACCAGCGTCGATGACGGCGCGTTCCCATGCTAGTCGCTTGACAGGAGGTCCGATGAAGAAGGCTCCAATTCTGCCCTGCAAGTCCACGAATGCCCGGGGACTATATGCAGAAGGTAAGTCATTTGTGTTCATGTTTAAATTCGATAAAAAGAACCCACTCATCCCACTTGATCTCCTGAAATCCGAGAGCAACAAGGTGTGCACCAGTAAATACGTCGGGGCAAGGGATCAAGGAGGCCAAAGGAGATGGAGCTATGCGTTGTCGAACGTCCGTTACGTTCCTTGTGGTGACATACGCGAGGGTGGGGGACATGCGCTCGAAATCCTCGCTCTCCGAGCCGGAGCTCATGGGGTCGTCCCAGTCGTCGTCACTGCTGTCGGTGTCCGTCGTTGGTGAATCATCCATCAAATACGTCTCCTGCATGTCGCGAACGACCCTACGTGCAGAATCCGCGTGCCGACAATCCGTAATTCTGAGCTCATCATCGAGAAGGTCGACGAGGTTGAAAGCAGACAGAACGAGCTTGCCTCGACCGGGCAGCGTGTGCGTACTCCAAGGTGGAACGAAGGGCATAGTAGCGCGCAAGGTGGGTGGTTTAGAAAAATATTTCTGGCAGCCTTGGTTCTTATTTTACAGAATTACCTCAATACAGCGTCTCTCTGCGCGTCCATGATTTCCCTGTTTCGAAAACGTATGGAGGGCCGCCGTGCCTGTTCGGTCTGCCCGGGCCATCGCTCGCGTACATATGGAGCCTGGAGATTTGATCTTTGGTTAGCTCCGAAAAAGTATAAAAGAGTGTATGAATCTCCCGCTTTTCACATCGAAATGTTTTCTTGGTCATTTCCACCCCTGAAAATGAGTAGTAACCCGTGTAAGCCCTCAGATAGACAGCCCGCCTTTGTTCACTGACCTCTTTCTTTCCAGGCCGCGCGCTGGTCCTTCACATGCCCGTCTGGAAACCATCGGATGCTGATACCGAGTATGACGATCTTCCGGAGCTGATCCAGTACGACGAGATCGAGAACGCGGATGTACGCGACGTCCTGTGGGTGTTCCGTTCTTCCGCTCAGACAGTCTGATTGATACGACGCAGCCCCAAGATCACCTCGATCCATTACGACCTCTCATTCATGTGGGGTGGGATGCACTCGTCCCGTAATCATCCGCTTAAACCATGGCAACATGTTTGGGACTCAGCCATTTTAATGGAACATCGGGCTAGTTGCATTGGCGGCGACCTTGAAAAGGGTGAAAAGTATCTGGCTTTGGATTATATTCTGTACACCGGTTTCAACACCAACTCGGGTGGGGACCTGCACATTTCCTACTCCCCAAGTTGTCGCGCAATTTGCAAGTGCCGCTGCCACCAGGTACGCGTTTATCTCAGATTTCCTAACCCACTTTTGATTTCAAACCGTAGAAACACCAAGCGAAATTGTGAAGTGCTTCGAATCCGGAGCTTGGCTATTACCGACGTACCGTACTTCAAACAAATGATATTATTGTTGTTTCCATGAGCAAGGAGAAACTCTGAGAGAGTGTGTATGGCGATACAGAAACGGTAATGCGTAATTGATCGACGATCTTGAAAATGATCTCGTGATGAACGAATTGAAATACTTTTGAAGCCGTCTTGTTGCCGCGGAAGAAAAAGTTGTTGGAGGGTTCGCTATGAACATGGTGAACTCTGCTCCTAGATGTCCAGGCGGGGCGGGGATTTCAACGGGCAGGATAATATCGTGCAGTCCCCTGCACCGCGAAGCATCAGGCCTGGTAAGCGAGCGATGTCGCGTAGGGTCGTGTTACGCGTAGTGTCGGTTACGGCGAAATTTACGAAGGCTTACGAGCAGTTACGATAAGTGGGTGCCCTCAAGCGGTGGGATTATTTATCCCAAAGGGGTCGTTTCGTTCCGGATAACAAATGTCATATTTGAGCGGATTTGGGTGAACAGAATGTTTAAAAAATACATTGGGTGAATTTTGACTGGCGTTTACTCGACCGCAACTTTCCGGGGCGCTCCATCCAGTACACAACAAGACGAGCGGGCGGCGGGGAGCGGCCGCCGCAGGTCCGGGATGAATTTCACCCAAGGCTGAGCATGTGAAGAGTGGAGAGTGCGTATGGACGCACAGGAACGGAAAAAGATGGCGATCATCATAGGTGAATGGGGATCTTGCAATATCTCGAAATTACAAAGTTTGAAGCCGTGTTTACTGCCGCGGATGCGGTTTGGTTCTGAGGGTGGACAAAAAAGAGAGCTGAGAGACAGCAAAGGATTAGCAAAGGAGAGTTGAGGGAAAGCTGATAATCGTGAAGCCTTGCAGTGCGATCGACCATCACGACGAAGACTTCCACATGTGCCGGGTGAAGAGAATCGCTTGTCGGCGCGTAACACGGAAAGTGCCAGGCGTTGCTGTTGTCTGGCCCGGAGCGGACGAAGTCCTAGAGCGGATGATGAGCGATGAAGCAGATACAGATTGTAATCCATATTGACATGGTCGGGCCGCGACACAGGACCAGGCGAGGGGCGTTGGGGGTCGAACACCAACTCAAAGAACAATTCGACTTACTTTGATCCCCCCATTTTTCTTTTGGCTCGTGTCTAACATGTCCGATTCAGACGAAGAGAATCTCGTCGCGTCCGCTCTTCTGTCCCTGAACTCAGACTATTCAGACTGGGAGGATACTGTTGTGGTTCCCAGCTCCGACCTCACCGTGTATGAAACCATCGACGTCGTGGACGACAAAACGATCCCAGAGCCAAAAACGCTCACGGAGATTGATCTCGAGGAGAGCGACGACGACTCCTGTGCTTGCTATGGCAAATGCGACATCTGTTACCGGGGGTTGGGGCCAAAGGCGCTGATTCCTTGCCGCTTCTTCCACTGCTGGGACTGCCCTTCGATTACCTACTGCGAGAGCTGCTGCTACGAGAAACACATCTGTACGGCGAACCACAGAATCGAGGTAAGCACATAGTTTCTTGGCAGAATGAAAATAATCGATATGTATAAGGAATGGAGGCACCGCGAAGGCGATTGGCTTCCGTGCATGCTCGCGCAGACGGGACTCCGGGACAAGCACCAGATGAATTGCGTCTCCTGCAGCAGGATTATATCTCCTGCTGGCGTGCCGATGCCATCTGGTACGTATAATTGTTCGGAGTGCTCCGGTGGACCGCTGTGCAGGACTTGCTGCCTCGAGGATCACGTAGAGAAGCCGCTGCATCGCGTGTCGGTGAGATTAAGTCACTTACCTATTTGACTTGCGCTTATGGGCCTTTGAAGGTGTGGAAGGGCAGTAATCGTGGCTGGGAACTCAGGTCGCTGAGGGACGTCGGTTTCGTCTTTCATATGGGTCACCACGGCGAGGTGTGCCCCCAACCCATGCCATACATTTCTCAGCTCGGCGTGATTGATATGGGGGGTGTCCAGTGGTTGCCTGTGAGGTATTGTGGCTGCGGGAGGTATGCAGAAGGAATGTGTGGGCGTTGGCAGCAGATCACGAAACAGGGGTGGCATCCATCGGGTTTGGATCATCTGGGGACGTGTACGACGTTCCCAGTGTGTTCACCTACAGGGGTGGTGAGGGTTTTTGCTGGCGGCGCACTCCCAGATACACCATAGAAAATAGATTAGATTGGCACGCGAAGGGTTGACGGGGTCACGTTACATAGATTGCATAGCCACTTCACTGCCACTGTAGACTTCACTCTTTCCTCTGCACACGCCCAATATTTATTTATTTATTCTGCCCAAATGGCGTCTTCCCAGCTGTGCGTTACCGACGTGAGACAGACCCTCTTTGCCGGATTCTCATGCCTCCCAAAAAGCTGCCGCAACGAGGAGTAGTGGGCACCGTCAATTTCCGCTCGGCAAAATACGTCGACAGTGCTTTTGGTGTGGACGGCGAGGGTACACAAAGCTCGCAGGTCATTGGCGATCGTGGCATTCACATCTCAAACGACGGCACTCGGCGTGCGGAGCATCTTCTCAACGTATCACACAAAAAACGCCGTCTCTCACTCGCGCCAAACCGGCTGGCCGATGGGTTAGCCTTTTGGATTCCTGTCAAGGGCGCTGGAGATGACAACGAACCCTCCGATTGCATGGACCGAGTCTCCACCGACCCCTCCGAGGAGCGCAAGAAACGGAAAAGTTATGCCAGCTCGGTGGGTCGTCAATGATTGTATTCAGTTTCGAGGTACTAAGCATGATATCTAGGATAATCCCATGTCGGAATTCCCCAAAGTGCAGCAGCTATACCTCGAGGAATCCCTGCGCTTCCATGGCCTGGGGGACTCGTGTGTTTCGCAGCGCTGCGCGCTCTGTCTTTGCCCTGTGGGCGTGGCTGCACGGAAGCCCGAGGCCAAGCGGTTCTTTCGCTGCGGCCTATGCGGTGTCTTTTTACAGTGCCAGGACTGCTGTGTCAAGCGCCATAGCTTGATGCCGTTACATTTCCTGGAGGTAACTCACGCACTAAACTTCGGCGACTGCGACTGACTTCTTACTCAGGAATGGAACGGCCAGTTTTGGGAGCGCACGACCTTACAGGCCATCGGTCTCGTGTACCAGCTTGGTCACGAAGGTTTCACCTGTAACGTTCCAGACCCTAGCGTGCGTTCCATGACGGTCCTCGACACAAATGGGATCCACGAAATACAGTATCATTACTGCAAGTGCGACCGGTCCGACAAAGCGAACAATCTGCGCCAATTACTACGAAATGGATGGTATCCTGCGTCGCAGACAGACCCCGATACCTGTGCGACGCTCAGGTGCTTGGACTTGTTCCGGTTACTGAACGTCGTGGGTAACATCAATGCGCGCGACTTCATCACCTCCCTGGAGCGACTAACCGACGCCGTGGCTGCGACAGGGCTCAAGTGGATGCCGGTGAGTGCTAGCTAGTTTTTTGGAGGCGGTATCCGGACTCACATCATGCCCAGAACCGCTATAAATCCTTTTTGCTCATGTCGAGGCAGTACGCCTTCCTGCAAAGGGTGAGACGCGCTGGTCGGGGCCACGATCCGGCAGGGCTCAAGGCTACGAAGGCGGGGGAATGCGCCGTCACTTGCTGGGCGTGCCCGTACGATGGGCGTAACCTGCCCGCCAACTGGCGCGACGTCGATCCTAAACATCGGTTTGTGGTCTCGCATACTCACAAGTCGACTGCTGATGGGGCAACTAGGTATCTATTCAGATTAATTCTGGCGATGGACGCAAATTTCAAAATGAAGAATCACATTCGCGCTAGAGAACATGACGACCCATCCTTGGGGCCGGGCTGGGGCGCTTTTGTCGAGCTCCAGGGATACAAGAAACATTTGCGGCACTATGTAGCGGAAAAAGATGTGCGTGCCCTTGCTGTCTGCATATCTCACAAATTCTAACTCACTCACTTCTCAGATCAGTAGTTGTATCGCATTCGCAGCCTTGACGCAGAAGGATACCAGGAACACGACTGGGCTGCGAGTCTCTGGCGTCGGCGGGGTGGTCTGCGCTCGTCACGAGTGCATCCGGCCCAACGGTCTAGGGGATTTGCAGAAAGGCGAGCGGTGAGTCAAGTCATCTTTGCAATCGATGTTTCGGGTGTTGATGGTTACCGAGGTATGCCAATATGGACTACATCTTGATGTCAGCCCTGGCTGGTTTCGATTTGATGGAATTGACTGTTTCTTACGATATCGCCTGTCAATGGAAAAAGAATTTCGACGAGAGAATGAAACGGTATATATATCTTGCTCATTTTTTCGTCGCCCTTGCTCATCCAATGTCCTCATCCGACAGACTTCCCGAGGATATGCAAATGGACTTCGCCAACATCCAGCTCGACTCGGGTCTTCCCGTCTGGCACGCTCTCGCCCATGAAGATATATGCACTGCTCTCAACAATCTCACCTACATTCTGGGCGTGGGGAGGAGTGACGGGGAGGGGATAGAGCGTCTTTGGGCGTTCCTCAACTCCTGCGCCTATCAGTCGAAGGAGATGGGTCTTGGGAATCGCGCAGATACTGTGGAGGACAAGTTGGATTCCCATAACTTTCTGAAGAACCTCGGCCTAGGTAAGCGCCATACATTCATCCGAGACGCATACACTGATAGACATCATGAGCTGACGCCTTGCGCCGCAAGTTGATCGTTGCGCTTGCGGAACGCGCTCGTCAGGTTGCAGCCTTCAAAGAGATCAACAAGTCGATATCGAGTGAAGTGCGCGCCGACTGGCAACAACTCATCGACAACTTCAATGCGGACCGCAGCGCTCTGAACCCTTACATTGTGTCGAAAAACGGTAAGTTGTTAGCATATTCCACTGGCGTCTGGCTGACCGCATTTAATCAGATGGTCCGACCGAGGCACAGATCCGCGCGTCGCTGAAGAGCGAAGAACAAGAAGCAGCGAAGGCGGGGGCAGTAACTCTTCATGCGACAAGTGCAACCGCCTTCTTGGCCGCTGGTCTGGGGTTAGAAGAATCGCAGTATGTCCTTTCTTTTTTCAATTAGAAGGATGGCAATGCTGACAGTACTTCGATGCAGGCGCCGCATTAAAGCGGAACTCGCGTCCGGAACGCCGACAGCAGATCGTCAAAGCAAGCTTCAAGAACACCGCCTGGCTTTCCTCACCAAGCTCCGCAGCTTCCGCGAGCTTCAGGCGGTGTACACCCCCGGAGCTCTTCGCTGCATTGCGGCTGAAGAAATGCGTCGCGACACCGACGCCCCCCCTCCGAATCCTGAGTTCATCCGTCTGTGGCTCCCCTCGGAGATGCCGCAGGCGGAGCTCACGGGCGGAGGCTGCCAGCACAACATCATCCAGATGGAGGCCATCATGCGCGAAGGCCAGTGCAACAACGCGCTCAGTAGCATCCGGATGCGTCTGCACTCTAAGCGCTTCCTCATCAACTTCCGCGACGAGAACATCACGGGGCAGGCGAAATCGACGCGTTCCCGCACGATCATCTCGCAGCTCGGCACTCGTATCGATTTGCTTGCTCGCAAGTACCGACAAGGACATTTGGCGCTGCGCAAGCTCAAAGGCCCCGACCACGCGCCACACCTCAAAGAGCTCAAAGCGACGGACTTGATTCTCGAGGGTGAGGAAGCGAGGGATCCTGGGAAGGCAGCAAAGAGTGACAGGGCGGCAATTAAGAAGCTGGTGCGTGCACGCCCCTTTCTGGGTCCTCTTTTCTTGTCACTGATCTATGGATTGAGTATAGGCGCGTATCGGAATGGGCAAGACCTCCGCGCCACTGCGCAACGACGCGTCATCGAAAAAGGCGCCCGGTATTGCTTGGATCTGGATGGCACAAGGAGCTTTGGACGACGCAGAGGAGCACCTGCACGAGTGTGAGTCTCTGTTCACTGCGTGCTCGGTGTACATTCTGATCTGATCGTACTAGCCCTCCGCGTCGACTGGGCCAGGGCCAAGGCTCGTAAAAACCGATGGGAGGAGGAGGTAGAACTGTTACGTGAGGAGATGCGCCGCGTTCTGCGGTATCTCAAATGGTACGCGACCCTGTGGGACGCCCGTGCAACCGCCGCAACCGCTCGTACCGACATCGATGCGGAGACAAAGCAGGGCATGGAAGCCTATGCTCTCAAGCAGAGCGGTATCTTACAAACGCTTCGCACGTTCTTCAAGCAGGAGATGGGTTTGTCGGTGGAGATGGCAGTGTCGTCTGCTATTGCCGTCGACGAGGATATCCGGCCGCTCTTCGAACGTAAGTGGGCGTGAAACGTACAGATGTATTACAGGCTAACTTCGACTAACAGGAACAGATGTAGACGACGGGGGTGAGGAGGAGAGTGCGGGCGAGAACAATAATGATGATACAGCGTAGTCCGTATTACTACACTGTTCTCTTTACTGTACGCCTCTGTACACCTGCTCTGATGTTGTAATCAAAATGATTCATCCTGATTCACAAGCGCGTTGCGACGGCAACAACACGATGCCGACATGCAAGACATGGCGGCGGGTTGGGCGGACAGGCGTCTGTGATCAGCGCAGTGCCGTTGCAACGACCAGTTAGCAGAGCACGGGGGAATGGACAAGAGGAGGATGGGAGCAGAGCATGGAATGGGGCGGGAGATGAGAATCGTGGATGGGGCGGGAGTGTGGGGGGAGGGGAAGCAAGCAGTTCGAGCATGCGCGGCATTGAGTCATTGTGGAGCAAGGCGCAGGCCCGGGCCCCGACTGATGCGATAGAGGAAGCGGGCGGGACATTCTGATTGATGCGACGGCCACGGCGGGGCGAGAGATTGTGACCAATGTCGGACATAATCGTTAAACGGAGCGAGATATTGTTCAGATAAGCGAGGGTAGCGACTTAGATAACGATTGCCATCACTTGGTTTCGGTGTGAGGCTTTTGATACTGTTTTGGTACACTGCAAGCCATATTGGGTGTGCGTCTGGGCCCAGAAATTAATTTGGAGAGAAGTGCCTGCTTCGGGAACACGGTAAAACCCGTGAATTGGCTCAGAGGGAAAAATTTGGCAGGGGAAAATGGCCAGCTGGGGGGTGGCTAGGTCCAGGTGTATAGCCAAAGGAGCCTATGGCTGAAGCCAGCACCTTAGGCTCCATCCTACAGCTACGGGTGTGCCACAAGCATCTCCGAGGTCTACCACTGCCAGAAAACTCGCGAATTCCTTAGCGGCAGGGTTTCACAGCGATGAGGAGGCAATCACCACTTCACGCGGACCATGGATGCAGGGAGGAGAAAGGAACAGGATATCACCGGGAGTGACAAATCAGTGCCACAAGCATCTCCGAGGTCTACCGCTACCAGAAAACTCGCAAGATCGTTAGCGGCAGCGTTTCACAGCGATGACGATGCAATCACCATTTCACGCAGAGCATGGATGCAGTGAGGAGAAAGGAACAGGATATCACCGGGAGTGAGCAATCAGTGCCACAAGCATCCCAGAGGTCTGACGCTGGGAGAAAACTCGCAAGATCCTTAGCAGCAGCATTTCACAGCGATGACGATGCACTCACCAGTTCACGCGGACCATGGATGCAGCGAGGAGAAAGGAACAGGATATCACTGGGAGTGAGGAATCGATGCCACAAGCATCTCCGAGGTCTAATGCTGCCAGAAAAATGGCAAATTCCTTAGCGGCAGCGTTTCACAGCGCTGACGATGCAATCACCAGTTCGCGCGGACCATGGATGCAGCGAGGAGAAAGGAACAGGATATCACTGGGAGTGAGGAATCGATGCCACAAGCATCTCCGAGGTCTAATGCTGCCAGAAAAATGGCAAATTCCTTAGCGGCAGCGTTTCACAGCGATGAGGATGCACTCACCAGTTCACGCGGACCATGGATGCAGCGAGGAGAAAGGAACAGGATATCACCGGGAGTGCGGAATCAATGCCACAAGCATCTCCGAGGTCTAATGCTGCCAGAAAAATGGCAAATTCCTTAGCGGCAGCGTTTCACAGCGATGAGGATGCAATCACCAGTTCACGCAGACGAGAGATGCAGGGAGGAGAAAGGAACAGGATATCACCGGGGGTGACGAATCAGTGCCACAAGCATCTCCGAGGTATAACGCTGCCAGAAAACTCGCAAGATCCTTAGCGGCAGCGTTTCACAGCGATGACGATGCACTCACCAGTTCACGCAGACCATGGATGCAGCGATGATGATGCAGTCACCAGTTCACGCAGACCATGGATGCAGCGAGGAGAAAGGAACAGGATATCACCGGGAGTGAGGAATTGATGCCACAAGCATCTCCGAGGTCTAACGCTGCCAGAAAACTCCAGACCATGGATGCAGGGAGCAGAAAGGAACAGGATATCACCGGGAGTGAGGAATCAGTGCCACAAGCATCTCCGAGGTCTGACGATGCCAGAAAACTCGCAAGATCCTTAGCGGCAGCGTTTCACAGCGATGACGATGCACTCACCAGTTCACGCGGACCATGGATGCAGCGAGGAGAAAGGAACAGGATATCACTGGGAGTGAGGAATCAATGCCACAAGCATCTCCGAGGTCTAATGCTGCCAGAAAAATGGCAAATTCCTTAGTGGCAGCGTTTCACAGCGATGAGGATGCAATCACCAGTTCACGCGGACCATGGATGCAGCGAGGAGAAAGGAACAGGATATCACTGGGAGTGAGGAATCGATGCCACAAGCATCTCCGAGGTCTAATGCTGCCAGAAAAATGGCAAATTCCTTAGCGGCAGCGTTTCACAGCGATGAGGATGCACTCACCAGTTCACGCGGACCATGGATGCAGCGAGGAGAAAGGAACAGGATATCACCGGGAGTGCGGAATCAATGCCACAAGCATCTCCGAGGTCTAATGCTGCCAGAAAAATGGCAAATTCCTTAGCGGCAGCGTTTCACAGCGATGAGGATGCAATCACCAGTTCACGCAGACGAGAGATGCAGGGAGGAGAAAGGAACAGGATATCACCGGGGGTGACGAATCAGTGCCACAAGCATCTCCGAGGTATAACGCTGCCAGAAAACTCGCAAATTCCTTAGCGGCAGCGTTTCACAGCGATGAGGATGCAATCACCAGTTCACGCAGACGAGAGATGCAGGGAGGAGAAAGGAACAGGATATCACCGGGGGTGACGAATAAGTGCCACAAGCATCTCCGAGGTATAACGCTGCCAGAAAACTCGCAAGATCCTTAGCGGCAGCGTTTCACAGCGATGATGATGCAGTCACCAGTTCACGCAGACCATGGATGCAGCGAGGAGAAAGGAACAGGATATCACCGGGAGTGAGGAATTGATGCCACAAGCATCTCCGAGGTCTAATGCTGCCAGAAAAATGGCAAATTCCTTAGCGGCAGCGTTTCACAGCGATGAGGATGCAATCACCATTTCACGCAGACGAGAGATGCAGGGAGGAGAAAGGAACAGGATATCACCGGGAGTGACAAGTCAGTGCCACAAGCATCTCCGAGGTCTAACACTGGCAGAAAATTTGCAAGATCCTTAGCGGCAGTGTTTCACAGCGCTGAGGATGCAATCACCAGTTCACGCAGACGAGAGATGCAGGGAGGAGAAAGGAACAGGATATCACCGGGGGTGACGAATCAGTGCCACAAGCATCTCCGAGGTCTAACACTGGCAGAAAATTTGCAAGATCCTTAGCGGCAGTGTTTCACAGCGCTGAGGATGCAATCACCAGTTCACGCAGACGAGAGATGCAGGGAGGAGAAAGGAACAGGATATCACCGGGGGTGACGAATCAGTGCCACAAGCATCTCCGAGGTCTAATGCTGCCAGAAAAATGGCAAATTCCTTAGCGGCAGCGTTTCACAGCGATGAGGATGCACTCACCATGTCGGAAATTTATTTTTAGTCTTATCAGAGGATCACGTTATAAGATCCTTGCAGGACAGTCACAAACAAGCGACAACTCTTACAAGCTTTCCCAATTTGCTCTCAATCTCGCCAGGATCTTACAAGCACATGCAAGTCGGGCCGATACAAATTCTTTCATTATTTCAACTCTACGTCTCTGGAAACGACCTCCGCTTCAGTCTTGCGTCCAATTGCGGCAGTAAAAGCGGCAAAACCAAATTCCAGGAACGGCCGTGGTTAGAGTGGTTCCCCACAGACAAGGCCCCTGAAGGCCTCCCGGTTCCCATACAGCAGGTTCCACATTCGGACTGCGTGCAGCGCGCTAGGAGCGTTCATATTGTGTGTCCCGTGGCTCACACGGCCGTGTAAGGTGCGTCACTCGTCTCTCTTTTTATGCATCTTCTTATCAAAGTTTACTTTCAGTGTGCCGCAGAGCATTCAAATCCTACCAACCACTAGTATACCCACGAAGCACCCGTGACCTGCTCATACTACAATGCTCCGCGACTACCAATGGTGGACAACCACCTCGCACTCGGCCCCACTCGCCTTCCTGTCATATTAACGATCGAAGGACCCAAATTCCCGGTGTCAGTGCACATTCATTACTAAATTCGCCCCCCAGTGTCTCTTACAATGCTTAGTCTCCGCCGCTACGTCTCTATCGATACCTGATGCTCTTATATGCTGCGGCTGTCATTCTCGCCCTGGCGCTGCGGACTTGCCAGGTCATTGCCGCCTATAACTCTAAACACAGGTCCCCGTCACTCCGACGAATATCCGCGAGATAGATACCCCACTGCGGTAGGCCGCCACATTCACGCTGGTGTACACTTCAATGAGTCGTGGAACTCTGAACGCAGGCACAGCGAATCTAAGCTCTGCGGCAAGAAGGGAAGTGGTGCAACATGTATCTTCTCCTAGCGCAGAAGTGCCTGATGCTGTCCCTCAGTGGGAGGAACACAACGACATCCCTGTGGGGTACGCGGTAACAAACCCAGCCCCGCGGCCCGCCCGCTGGTGAACTGGCTTCCAGGACTACCGCGCGCTGACTTAATCATTCAACGACGGTGCCTTTGCGAGCCCGAGTACAGTGTAACTAAGCTCCTCGTTCGCGGGTACATATGTGATTGCCATCGGGGGCGCAGGGGCCATGTCTTGAACCTGGATTGTGCGTAGATTGCCTAACAAATCGATCTCATCTTTCGATTCAGTCCCCAATTTCAATGGGACATGCCTTTAATTAGCCGTGCGGAGACATAAAATAGGAGGAAGTTTGCAATCGTGGAGCTTTGTGGCTGGCGTTACCTCGAACTTACTTGCTGACATGCACCTCTTTGCAGCCCATGGTGGTTCGTTTACCAACTTATAACTAAACAGCCGTCACGGTACCGTTCTCTGGACTTAGCATGATCACAACCTGCCGCGCAAATAGTGTCCGTGTTCACGCCGATGGCGTCCTACACTATAGGGTGGGTGGACCTTGACCTACAGGCTTGAGTTCTCACTCCACACTCCTTATTTTCTTATTTCTCAGAACGGCGGCGGAAAACATGCTAGGGGCATGAAACGGTGAATGCGACCCGCCAATTCGAATCTATTCGGTCGGTCCGGCATCGGGAAGTCACAGCAGCGGCCACGGCGACGCGTGGCGAATCGAACCGAGGAAATAGGTGGATGGACAGGGATGTAACGCGGTGTGCACGTTGAGACGCACGGAACAAGCATG
Organism: Mycena crocata; assembly: GCA_029281795.1. Classification (NCBI taxonomy): domain Eukaryota; kingdom Fungi; phylum Basidiomycota; class Agaricomycetes; order Agaricales; family Mycenaceae; genus Mycena; species Mycena crocata. The sequence goes on along the minus strand of JARJCP010000242.1, from coordinate 14,812 downwards.
AGAACACATTGTGATGTGGTGCACAATGTCGTGTCGAGCAGGCGTCGCTCTGAGTGCAAGGGCAATGCGCACACCCTGCGTGGATTCAGTCTAAGCTCCGAGGCAGCACCCGCCGGATCGGAGAACACATCCAGCAAACCGCACACACACAGTGGCGAATGCGCCGGCATGTCTGGGTGTGCAGTATGCAGAACGCTGGCTGGAACTCCATTGCAACTAACTGACATCTGCAATGACCTTCGATGCACTGTTTTCAACTTACGTATGTACAATAAATCTTGCATGCGGATAGAATCAACACCTTCCGAGGGCACACACGAACTCGAAAGCAAGCACAGTCTGAGTCTGGGGTGTGTGCACTTGATTTTACCTTCTATTATCCGGTTAGGACTGGTCGTCGCTCACTCTATTGACTCGGGTATTTTCCAACCAGCGGAATTGATTATATATGCATTACCTTATTTTGCAGACATACTTCAGACCAGGGCACGACTCAGTGCTGACTCAGTGGGACCTTGATTATCTGAAATTTCCTGTGAATAGTTGAGGCACAGAATTTAAGAATTATTAGAACACTTGGCAGTATATTTGGAGGTACACTGCCACCATTACCGATTGGCACAGTCTAGCAATATTGTTGTCTGATGCCCTGCAAAGGAAACGCACACTGGAGATATACCAGGAGGAAAGCCCCAGGCGATGGAGTGCGCAAGAGAGGCTGGATTCGGACCATGGAATCCTTGATCAACCAAATGCTGCACATAACGAACCCACGAATCAATTATATAAAGACTGCCTGGCATACTGGTTATGCTGCGTTATATCACAAAAAACTATCAAGGTCAAAGTCGCTGGTTCGACTCACTAAAAAGCCTCCCGTTTGACTGTAATAATGTACCAAAAAAAAAACAACGTAACATGAGATAAGAGAACGAGCAGTCAAATGTGAAGCATCTAATTTTTCGTTGCAAAAAACCGGCGTCCTTGCAAGCTCTTGTAAGGTAAAAATCTTACAAGACCCTCACATCTTACAAGAGGACTCTCCTCAGATAATGACATTGGAAGCTCAAATCCTATTATGACCTTACAAGGCCAAACAAGGCCTTACAGTGAAAAAAAGAAATTTCCGACACAGTTCACGCGGACCATGGATGCAGCGAGAAGAAAGGAACAGGATATCACCGGGAGTGAGCAATCAGTGCCACAAGCATCCCAGAGGTCTGACGCTGGGAGAAAACTCGCAAGATCCTTAGCAGCAGCATTTCACAGCGATGACGATGCACTCACCAGTTCACGCGGACCATGGATGCAGGGAGGAGAAAGGAACAGGATATCACCGGGAGCACCTCAGGCTACCCTTATGGACACCCCTTAGGGGTAAATTTTACATCCGAAGGATCTACCTCAAAGGGTATTTTTTTTTTGGGTGGTGTTCCCAGGGGGGATGGGACGTCCCATCATATATAGGGGCGTTGGTGTGGGACGTCCCACTGGGGTGGTGGGACCTAAAATATGGGACGTCCCAGCCCGCCACAGGCGGAGAAAATTTTGTGGGATATCCCACATGCGTCACGTCACGCTGCCCTAAAAATGGGCTTTCCAGGGCGGCTGGCCAGCACTTGGCCAGGGTGCTGATGGTCCAAAACCCCTGCAAACTATTCACTCGCAAATCCACCGCCATACCATGCACAGCTCCATTCACTCCCGAATACACCAACTATTCACTTCCGAATCCACCGCCATACCATGCTCAGCTCCATTCACTCCCGAATACACCAACTATTCACTTGCGAATCCACCGCCATACCATGCACAGCTCCATTCACTCCCGAATCCACCGCCATGCCATTTATGTGATGGACATAGCCTAGACTTCTAGACTGGGACGTCCCATCTTTCACCAACTTCCGTGGGATGTCCCACTTATTATATATCCTTTCTGGGATGTCCCATATTTCCTATCAAATCTGTGGGACGTCCCATATAAGTTTATCTCCACCCTGGGATGTCCCATATTTCCTATCAAATCCGTGGGACATCCCATATAAGTTTATCTCCACCCTGGGACGTCCCACTTTTCCTATCAAATCTGTGGGACATCCCTTTAAAGTTCTATCCACCTTGGGATGCCCAACAAAGCATATTGAAGTCCGTATATGCTTACACCGTTGGCGCTCACTTTTAAATCCTCATCTCTGAATTTTCGCTGATCTGTTCCAAAATCTCCTTATTGGGACGATATGGGTTGTTTGTCCCTATTTGGTTGTTCACGCACGTTTCGCCGTTAAGTCAAATTCGTGGCATTTTTTTACGAGTCTCAGACAGTATGGAAAAAAGAAGCATATAGGTAAGGTACATAAGAGCAAAGGTACATAAGACGAGCATAGCACATAGTATATAGTCCTAGGTCACATAGTATAGTCCTAGGTCACATAGTATCGGCTCACTTCCCTGTCATAAATCTCTAAATCCTGAGCCGACACCATCTGAGGTTTCCACCCCATGGGGCACCGCTTCCACACACCATGCTCTTCCACTAGCAGGTGTTTGAGCTCGGCGATCACCTCTTCTGTTTTGATAAAACGTTGGATATAGAAGATTTTGCCCACGTATTGTCCGTCGCTATTCTTCATGTCAAATCGACTACGCCGCTGAGATGACGCGGATGCCGTCTGCTTCTCCTCCCTTCTCGCCCGCTTCTTCGGCTGTTCGTCCGCCTCGAACTTGTGTTCCTTGCGGCGAGCGGTAACCGGAGGCGGTGGTGGCTGCCGGGCCAGGGATGCAGCTCGGTCGAAGTTCGGCGCTGTTGCGTGCGACGAATCGACTCGTTCCGCAGGAGGGGGGAGGCGCGGTCCAGATGGCCCGCGCCGATGACCCAGTCCACCGTACTCCTTTGAGGTGCTTGGGACCAGCTTCGTCTCCCGGTAGTACGCTGGCAGCCCCGACTGCTGATATTCGCTGGTGTGCCCCAAGGCAAGTGGGAGGTGGTGCCCAGTGCGCCCTTGGTGAGCTTCGTCGTAGGTGCGCCGCGATGGAGGTGGCATCTGACGTGGTTCATCGTAGGGGTGCCGTGGGTCGTCGTAGGGGTGCCGCGGATTGTCATACGCGTGGCGCAAGGGAGGGGTAGGTGGCATGCGGGGCAGTTTGTCGTACGCATGGCGCGATTCGTCGTACGCGTGGTGCGAGGGAGGTGGCATGCGGGTCGGTTCGTCGTAGGCGTGGCGCGATTCGTTGTACGCGTGGCGCGAGGGAGGTGGCATGCAGGGCGCTTCGTCGTAGGCATGGCGCGAGGCAGGCACGTGCTTGACTGCTTCCAAGTCGGTGGGGCGCGAGGCACCTCGGCGGTAGTGCTCCCTACGATAGAAGTCTTCTCCGTCGTCAGGGCGCGAGGGAGGAACTCGGCCGCGGGGACTCAAGTCTTGCTCGTCCGTCGTGCGCGAGGGAAGTCGGCTGCGCTGTTCGTGGCGATGGAAGTCTTCACGCTGCTGGGGGATCGGTGAGGGTCTCCTTGGTGGCGACTCGGATGGTGGGCGCCGTTGCGTTTGTTTTGACTTCTTACGTTGTTCTTTTGCCGCGCGCTCATCCTCCTTCGCCACAGCCACGCTATAAGCCCGGCTTTCTGCCACTGTTCGCAGCGGCGTCTCGTCGCGTTCGCTCACGACGAGGGGGATGTTCTGCTGGTCTTCAAGCGCCAAGTCCTTCTCCTCTGATCCATGTAGTCAGTAACACAAACCAAAGTCAATTAAATTCTGTAACGCACCATCGTCCCAAGGCACTATTGCCATCATATCCTCATCCTCCCCCCTTCTCCCCTTTGCTTGCCATTACGAGTTTCTTGATGTCGAAGCTGCGACCACCGATCAAGTGGCCGTCGTTTGCGAGCGAGGTGGGATAGTTAATGACGCGGAACTGGTTTTTCCACGCGGTGTCCAAAAGCTTGTCGCCCCACTGCATTTTGGCGGTTTTTGCCTTGTCGGCGGTGATCGTGCCATTCGCGAGCTGGATTGTTACTGGTACTTCGTCAAAATTGCGAAAAAACAGGCCTGTGTATTCGTTACTCACCCATCTGTTTTGCCAGAATTTTGCCAAAGACCTTGCGTGCGTTATCACGGGCAGCGTCGGTGTCTTTTTGCGCTAGCTCGCTTGGTAAGAGCTGTGTGGCGAACACTTTGACCCCACGCGTCTTCTGGTCTTCCATTCTGAATCCAATATTCAGTTGCCGCCCGGTTCCAATGCAATGAGAAATACCACCCACCCAAATATGTGCTCCATGTCCTTGATCGTCCTATTGAGGTCCAACTTTTGGCTTCTCTGCACGTTCTTGAATTCCTCGCCGGCACCGAATACCATCGAGGCGTCAGAGCCGGTGTCGATGACATATCCCCAGATGTGCACCCTGAATTGACGATGCATTTGGCGACACTGGTGCACATGTTAAGCAGTTGCCACCGTACCAAGAGAAATTGATAAGACTCAAATGGACTTACTGGGTTGTGGCTCCTTCTCCTTGGGGTACTTCTCAGCATGGTACATCTGAAAAATGTTGTAGGGCGTCTCGGCGCGCGATAGTTTGACGATACTGCCGACGAGCTGGTGTAAGGTGGTCGGGGACTTGTCGCATTGGCGCGCCAGCTCCTCGATGGCCGTCTCGAAGGTGTTGTACGCCGCGTATACGGTGTCCTCGATGTCCTTCGGGACTGGACCCGACTTGTAGCCTGTTGTGTCCTCTTCCACGTCCTCCTCGTCGCTCGTATGCACGTTGTCCCGCTCCTTCACTTTCCCCTTCGTCTGCGACTTTCGGTTCCCCTTTCCCTTTCCCTTCCCTCTCGTGTGCTTGGTGGGCGGACGTCCGAGTTGCGCTGCACCTTTGCCTTTTTCTTTTTCTGGTGCGGCTGGTCGTCCTCGTCGTCGCCGAAACCATTCTCCTCGATCTCCTGCATAAGCTCTGTCATGTCCTCCGCCTCATCTTCTTCCTCGGGATGCGGGATTGTATATCCGCGTGCCGCGAGTTTCGCATCCACCGGCTCCTTTTGTGCCACCTGCTCGCCATAGTCGTCCTCGCCCCCGCTGTCTCCCGAATCCAGGACCGACGAGGCTGGCAGCGGCGAACTGGCACGTTGGTGAACGCGCGGACTGAGCAGGAGAGAGTCCACGGAGGGAGCGCGGGGCCGAGGGGTGCGGGACGGCGAGGGACTGAAGGAATGGGAGAGGTTGCAGGGGCGGCTAGGAGGGGTACGGGTCGCCGAGCGGCTGGGTGAGTGGGAGACGGTACGCCTGCTGGGGCCACTGGGAGATGAACCCAGCGCCCGACCGCGTTGCTCGGGACTCGGGGTAGGGAGAGTGTAATCATGCCCTGCATGATCTTCCTCTTCCTCACACTCATCATATGCGACGCTTGAGCGGTCGTTGAATTCGTGGCTTGCTTCTTCCTCGCGTTCTGCTGCTTCTTCCTCGCGTTCTGCTCTGCCTGGACCACGGCGGCGACCGCTGAGGTCAAAGGTGTCTGCGGGATCGGCGTGTTCAGCAGCAGCGCCAGGGTTCTTTTTGAGAGGCCGCGGCACAGGGCGCGGTGGCGGCGGCACGTACACCCCTAGAAAAGTCAATGCTGCCTTGGAGACCGGCGGCGGGGGCGGCGGGATTTCCTCCTAAATTGCGCGTGTAAGTCAAATTAAAGTGCAAAAAAAAAATCGGGATCTTGATGTACCGCAGCAGTGGGCACTGGCTGTGAATCCACAATTTCTTGAGAGGCGGCTGTCTGCTAAGGTGGGTGTTAGTATCAGCACCATCTCCAATTTACACTCAACACACCCCAGCGGCCGTGGCCTCCTGCGCCTCGGGATTCGGCACTGCTGGTGTCTTCTTTTTTCTTTTGCCACTGCGTGATTTGACAACTTCTTGCGGTGGGGTTGGGGCTGGTCCATGCGAGCGGGTTACACGTGTCATGGTGGATTTGGGAAGGGCGGGAGTTGAATATTTTTGAGGGCGGGAGCAGATGGGCGCGTAGTGGCGAAATAAGAGACGAAAAGTGCCTGTGTATAGTATAGTATAAATCATATGCCACCGCCTCGAACAAAGCGTACGCACATTGTTCCAAATTTCTGGGCGTGCGGGCCACCTCGCTTGGGAGCCACAAGGTCTTCCGCACTTGGCGAATCGAGTGAACAATGTGAGACACATTTGGCGCGTCATATAAAGCTGGCCCACCTGGTACGGTGTTTCTGCGGCATGCCAATACTCCCCCTCCGTCCAGCACTCGTTCACATACCCCCCCGCCGCGCGCGCCGCCCGCATAGCGTTCCTCCCGCTCTCAAAAGATCCTACACCGCACTTAGCTTCATTTTCTGTTGCAGCAACCTCACTGCCACCTACCTTCTATGCAGAGATCCCGCCAGGCGCACGCACCCTATCCGCCCGCACATACCCCCGGCAGGGCGCAAGATTCTACCGCGCCAAGACCCTGCACTGCAATTAACTTGTAATATTTTAGCAAAGTGCTGGTGCCACCTACCTGGGAGACGTCTTGCGAGTTCCTGACCGCCCACATTCCCGCCAAGCATCCACCCTATCCCGCCTCCTCGGTCTGTATGCACGCGCAAGTCACAAGTCCTGCGGCGCATTTCGCTTAACTTCAAAATATTTCAAAGTCACTGCGACGTACCTGGTATTCCTCCCGCTGCCCGCCAGCATGGCTGCAATCGCCTCAGCTGTGTCGTTTCTGCGAGCCATGTGAGCCCTGCAACAGCGCTTTGGACTTGCCGCACTCACCCCTAGCCTAGCTTGCTTTGCTTATTTTGGTCTTGATGCACCATTTGATGTGTTTGCTTTGGTACCGCCGCCTGCCGTTCTGCCCGCGTCGAACTCGTGTATTTCGTGTATATTTACTCTAGTCTAGTCGGCCCCGCCCTTCCCTTCACCGACGACGCGCCCTCGACGCCACCCGGGCACTCGCCCTCAAGAGCGCCATGGGACATGGTGGTCAAGAGCAAGTGCCAAAGGATTCAAAGTCCGATCATCGGCCGATCATGCAGGGAGAAACTCGGCATGGCATCATGCCGAGTTTTTGCCATCAGTTGGCCCACAAGCTGACGAATCCTAGAGCACAGCCACCTTTTCGCTTTTGCTTCCCAAGTCCATCAAGCCCATACCCGGTGAGTACCGCCCCACCTCCCGCCCGCCTCCCGTACCATAGGTAGCACGTAGATAGTAACAAAATAAATGCCGTGAGCTCCTCGAGTCTGAACGTGCCGTACAAAGCGCCAGAAGCGCGCCGTAGTGCCGCCCAAAAAATAATAATAATACCTACGATTCATGCCGAAGTGCTCGTCGCACGCAGTGCTGACGCCGTTACAGACCCCGCACCGCTGTCCGTCAGTACATCGATGACCGTGCTCAAGAGGCCGATGCCGAGAGTGAGTGATGCGCGCCGACGTGATTATTGGTGCTGCAGCTAATTTTGATGCGCCAGTGTCCGACGATGGTGGGCGGACCCAGACTCCGCAGAGGGCCTCATCCAGGCCATGGATGCCCAAGACTTCGATATGGCGGGCCTCCAAGTCGGCCACAAAGCGCGCCTGCGCGCCGACACTCCTTACCGAATGCCGCACCAGTTTCTCGGCGCCGCCACGCCCTCCCACATCCCTCAAGACGATAACGCCAGCATGTACGGGTCGCGCCCGACCAGCCCCATGCCCAATCCCACCAGTGCCCCGCTCTGGAGCGATTTCGGCCATGCTACGCCCGCCCGCATCCCAGACGACGGAAACGCGTACCCATCGCGTGCTACAAGTCCCCTGGCGGGGACCCAATTCCTCCTGCCTGCAGCTCGCGAGCGCGCCGTGGTACGTGTGCTTGGCATTTGATTTTTTCCATGTACTAATCTTGTCTCCAGCCCACTGTCCCACCTTACTCCGCCGCTGCTGGTCCATCATCGACCTCCCCGCTCTTCCTCCCTGGCTCGTGCGACCTCACACCATTTATCGCCCGAGAACCTCGCGAGTGGACGCCCTGGGTGGCTCCTCAATACGTCCCCGGGGAGAAATTCAAAGCTGTAAGACTTATTTCACTCTCATAGCTGTGTACATGCACTCATAACCGTTGCTACAGCCTGCAGCACCATCTACCACCTCCTCAGAAGAAGAACCTATCCCCGTCACAGTAGAACAGGCTAAGCGCAAGCGCGCTGAGTCGGATTCTGGGGAGCAAGGAACAGAAGACGAGGAAGATGAGCAAGAGGAAGAGGACGACAAGGATCTTGCCCTGTTCCGCGGCAACCTTACACACCCCGCCTGCTTCTTGGATGTGGCGGCAGAGGATTCAGATTCGGACGGCGGCTCTGAGGCTGAGGACTCTGAGGATTCAGAGGATCTCGGTATGTTTTTTTTTTCATTGCACCAGGTCAGGTATTTTATCGTTACTTAGGTTTTATCGACGACGCTGAGCAAGACGACGTCGCTCCCCCCCCTTTCATCAATTTGGTCCCCCCCCGTACCCACCGCCCAGGACGACTCGGACGACTCGGACGATCCCGACCCAGAAACAATGGCGGCGCGGTACGAACAATTCGGAGGTGGTTATGCAGCGGCTGCACACGCCGAGGAGGGGTCCAGTCTGCCGCTGGAACAACATACCGATGAGACTGAGGCGCAGAAAGAGGAAAGAGAGGAAAGGGAGCGGGTCGAAAGAAAGCGCAAGTACATCATATGGAGACGGTGTCGGCCATATCCATATCACAAACCCGCAATCTACCAGGAAATCGCCGACACAGACAAGACGCTCATGCGCCGTCCGACACCACCCCCAATCGACCCCACAGTCCAACTTCCTTGCCCTCCCGAATTCACAACCACCGTGGAACAGGGTGACTGGATCGCGCATAGGAGGGGTTTGGCCTGGGTGGTGACCCCCGACGTTCTCCTTTTTGCTCCTTCCCCAAACCAGAAGGAGAAAAAGAAGAACAAGAAACGGTCGAAAAAATTCAAATCGCACGAATTTGTGTCAGACCAGGACGATGAAGATGAGGAGACACACAAACCCTGGAGCCCCTACGCCCCCATGCAACAAACAGTCGCAAGTGCTCGCCCGCCGCCAAAAAAACTTCTCGCCGATGCTCCCCCCAATTTGAGATTACTCAAACAGCCCCTCATCCGTACCAAGTATCCTCCCCTGTGCCCAACCATCGACCAGCTCCTCCCGTTCCACCGCATTCGACGCCCTCCAGCCTTCCTGGACGTTCCGTATGAATTTGAGGGTACCGACACCGCGTTGGCAGAGGGGGACCTAGTGGTCGTTAAAAAAGATGATCTTCCCCGATGGACCAGCACAATCCTCATGATGCGCGACGTAAAGGAGCGCAGCCGCCTCGTCCTAGTCAGTCAGCAGACAGTGTTCAGCATCGACGACACACCTCAGAGTCTGTCCCCTGCACAAATGATCAAGCGCAAAGGACGGGTTCTTAACTACCACCAATTGGTCCGCCACCCCCTCGATCCATCACCCGATTTGCAGATCGGGGACCGCGTCAAAGTTATCGCGGGCCAGACATACAGGGGTATAGTTGGTCGGGTGGTTTTACTGAGCAGGCGCGTTTTCGTCCGGTATTCGGCGAACGAAGACTACGATGTCATCGAGGTCCCCTACGATCATCTCCATCGAATCTTTCGCCTGAGTGATGAGGTGGAGATACTTCAGGGTGAGTTGGTGGTCGAGGTCGACGGGCTTCGGGAGCCTGTTCCTGCCTTGGTGGTAGGGGTATTCTGGGGAGGGAGCGTATTAGACGTCCTGGTCAATGTGAGTTTGTATTTTCAATTTCTTTTAGACCCAACTCATTGTTTTCTTTTTTTGCTCTAGACACCACAGAGGCAATCGAAAGCAGTGGAACAGTTGGACACATTCAGGCTCAACAATGAACAATTGGTAAGTCGGTGCTCTCTATCAACCGTTTACAGGTCCACATTTTTGTTTTAGGTTCGCGTGAGAAGCAAGGATGTGCGTCTGAAGCTCCGGGGTGAAACCCGCTATGTGGCGTCGTCGAGAAATATTAACACAGACGCCGATGCACAAGCTCTGATGAAACTTCCCCAGGACGCGGACACTGACAAAGATGGCAAGAAAGGGATGAGGCGCGCTCAGAAGCGCGCTACGTGTAGATCGCGAGTAGCGGCAGCTTTACTGGCGCAGGGGATGACACCCACCGATTTGGACAAGCTCGTTGAAGCCGCGTTGGACAAAGATGAGCTCCGCCATCAGCAGCACCGCGACCGCGTCAACGGGATGATGTATACCGGTACGCCATGGAGAAACCGCGAAATCCTCATCGTGCGCGGTGGCTGTCGGGGGCAGCAGGCGGTCGTGATTGATTATCATGATACCGCGGAGCGAAGGACGCAGCAAGCCGAAGCACTTGCGAACGTCCATAGCAGGTCGGAGGTGCCTGACCTCGACGGGGCGGGCATTATGTTCACCGTCCACCTCGACATGTCCAATACGCGATTCCAGGTCAAAATTGAGGATTGCGTGGATCGCCTGTGAGTCTCAATATTGGTCTGTTTAGCGCGTTCAGTAATCCATTGCAGTACCCTTGTCCCACTCGTTCGTGCGGCGGCCATTGAGCCGGAACTCCTGGCGGCGTACGCGACTTATCGAGATCCTCCAGCACCCCCGCCCCCACCACGCTTTGAGACACCCCCGCCGCCGCCGGGAGCACAATCTGAGGAACTTTGGACCGGACCACCAGATCCCTCTGATCCCTCTCTGTCTGTCCCCTGGGCGACGGAACTTGCGAGTACGTGCCTCATTTATCATCTGACTTCCGTGAAGAACTCATAAACCGCCAGGGGAGGACAACTCCAACTGGCTGTGTATTGCGGGCCTGGCTGGCAAATGCGTGGAAGTCCGTATCACAGGACTGAAAACGCCGATGGCTAAAAGAATTGCAGACGGCAGCCAGATACTACAATCTGGAGGGCAGAGTGGGCGACGTCCTTCCGGAATTCGCGATCACCAAGGGCAGCTTGAGCAGTCAGAAGGTGCATGTGTACCTGACGGATAACTGGGCCACGCTCGCAGCGATGTGCCTCAAGCCGATACGGGAGAGTCCCCATGGAAAGTCGCGCTGCACGTATAAAGAGCGGGTGGTCATCATCGGACCGAACATCGACGGCGATCATGTTGGCCTAGGCCAGTACGCGCAGACAATGCCAAACGTTTGGCATGGCAAGGGCCCTGATGTCGTCCAGGTTCAGTTCGCGCTGGGCGTTGAATTGCCGTACACGCTGTTCCATCTGTCGTCGTTGTGTCGTTCCACAAATTTGGAGCGGGCCGTTGGAAATAGAACAATTCCTGTCACCGAGTTCGAAGATCAAAATATATAATACGCCATGTACTTCCAATAGTTGTAATATACCGCCGTTAAACGTCGCCGCGCGAAAGCGCCAGGCATGTGATGTGAGCTGAATACTGGGACCGGTGAGTTTTGGTTTTATTTGTTTTTTTTGGGTGTCTTTCTGTCTGTGCCGATAAAGCACGCCGCGACGCGTCGCGACGCGTTTTTGTTCTAAAAAGCGCGACGGGACGCGTTTTCTGGTTCATGAAGGTGCCATGCCACCTTTAGTAGGTGTGTCCGACCCTGGAACTGCCCAACCGGCGTGGCATGGCGTTCGGGGATTTCTGAGGCACAGATACGCGGACTTAGAGAAAATTTGGACCTGAGCTCGATTAGATATGATTAGATGAACTGATAAGATATGATTAGGTGCAATGTGGCCCAAAGTAGAAACCAAAGCTCGGGTGAGTGGCAAGATTGACTGATCAAACCCTTTTCTAACTTCCCCCCACATTGGCTATGCGTATCCCCAAGGCCGATCGCCACCGCGCGCAAGCGCAACAGTTCCATGCGCCCGAACCCGGCCCCTCGAATACCCACCTACTCACGAAAATTCCGATTCACATCAGCAGACGCGCAGACATATACATGGCGGACAGGACTACGCTATTCCGGCGGCGTCTGCCCGCGCTCCTTCCGTTGAAGAACCAGCGACAGGATCCCCTGGACACAGGTGGCGACGACGCCGAAATCTCCGAAATCATGGAAGCGGACAGACCGACTCCCCCGCCCGATGCCACCCAGCATAGACGTAAACGCGCAGCCCAGTGGCGTTGCTGGCAAAACGACATCATCCCCAACCTCCTTCCCGTCTTCACCCGCACTCTGCATGCCACCAAATCGCTGAGAGAATGTGATCACCTCAAAATACCTGCGGCCAACTGCGCCTGCATTGGAACAAACCTCAAAATTGCCATCGTGCATTTTACATGTATGTAAACGTCTTTGACGTCGTTCGCCAGCTAATCCTTTCGAAACAGCTATAGAGGACATTCAGATCAAAGTCTGCCCGTACCGGTATTGATTTCGGTATCCAGATCAGAAGCTCTACTCGCACACGGAGTCCGCTGTCAAACGGCGCGAACCAACCATCAGTAAACTCGGTGCGGAATACAACAAGATGTGTGCTCAAATCGTGCAATTGATCAAGGGTGGAAAAGCGCCCCGGCAGGCAACAGCGCCGGCCCCAATTCCGGCGGGCCAGCTGTGGAAGCTCGACGTCGACGATGAGATTTGGCAAGACGTGGGGTTTGATGATGAGGACGACGCTGCGACCGAGCCGCCCCATTGGATGGCCGACGAGAAGGTTCAGGCGGGCATCAAGGCGATGCTGCAGCTTGATCGCTGCGACGAGGAGGACATCCGCCTTCGCATGGAAAGGTGCGGCTTGCAGGTTTGGTGCGCAGAGCAGTGGGATGTGGTGGAGCTGGCTTTGGAGGAATCAGGTACATCTGAACTTACTCATGAATGTGGTGCACTGACTAGTTTTTAGAGTGGGCGGCAGAGAAATATCAGCTCGAGCTGCTTCGCGACAATTTAGTCAAGCTGTGCGCGACCTGGCAGAAGTGGCTGCCCGATCTCGGGATCGACACATCGACCTTGCCACCGTGGGGCCCTACCGCAGGGCAGCTGGCTAGATGCAAAGTCGACATGCATCTCCCGCGCCGAGGTGAGAACAGACATTACAGACAGCAGGCAGGCCTGACATCGGATGATGATGATGAGGAGGAGGAGGAGGAGGCGTATGTAATGGATGAGACGGGTGGCGAGGAGGCGGACTTTGAGACGCTGGATACATTAGCGACGGCAGACGCGTATCGGCAGGGGGGAGGATGAAGAGGAGATTCTGCGTTATTCTTTCGTTGGATGGGGATAATACATAAATTGAGCAAATTTCCTAGGAAGGGAGTAAACTTATATGGCTTCTGTATGTAATTCTAATTTTCTTGGCGCGAGCGCGCTAGACGCGTCACCACGTGACCGCGAATTCCGGCCACAGAATCCAAAGACGGCGGGGGGAAACGAACAATGCACGCGCAACAATGCAGACGGACAATGCAACGCGCGACGGCGCGAAGCGAAGTGAAGCGGCGAGCCTTGGTGGGTGGCATGGGATTGGGGGGCCGAATATAAAGGTGCGCAATAATATTTACTACGCCTAGTGAACCTTCACTTACTACCCCCGCCACTATGCCTGCCATCCGTTCCAACAAACCTGCCATTGTCCCTGCCTCCTGCACCCAACGCAAGATTGTTTGCCGCCTCTCGTCCCCGCTGCTCCCTGACACGATTCTCCCGTCGATCAACTCAGTGGCAACAGAGGAGGAGAAGACCACTCGTCTGAGTGAGGAGGAGGACGAGCGGGCCATTCTCAACGACCAGCTGTGTCAGCTTCAGGTCTTGAAAGGTGTGCTGTTGTGCTCAAAACGTCCGCTTCCATAGCCTGACTCGCAGTATCCAGATGAGAAGCCCGGGGATGACCTAGTCCAACAAGAATTCAAATTCCTACGTACGTGTAATGCTATTTATCCCGGCTGAGGCTTGCTAACGTCTAGATAAGTGGAGGACTATGAAGAACGCTTTGGGCGATTCATCCTCGACAGCGACAATGCCGAGTGGCATCGACGGAAGGAGGTGGATATGCGCAGGTTGGTCGAACTGCGGCAGCAAATTGGTGAGTGCTTTGCTGGTTTCTTCTTTCCGGTTGTTAATTTTTGCAGCATATGCGTCGATTGCGCGCAATTACGACGCCGTGGCGGAATATTTCAATGCTGGTACGTGGGCTTGGCTGTTGATAATGAGGACTTCGCTCACCAAATGTAGTCCACGACTTCAAGACTGAGTTCGACGTCGTGTTTGCACCCAGGGACGGGTTGCAGGCCAAGTTCGCTGCTAAACACCGAGCGTTGGATATGTACGATGACCTGATGGACAGGGTCAATGGCGATATTCTTCGGGCGGCAGAGGTGTCGCGCCAGCGTTGGACCTTCAGCATCCCCAATCCATTCATCCCCGACGACGAGCGACACTTAGACTTTCATCGACATCGTGAGTTTATTATTCTCCCAAGTGGCATTCTGTTCGTTGATTTGTTTCAAATCAGTGCAACAGCGGAATTACGAGTTCCAGAACGGCTTGTCGATCCCACGGGCGTCTGCGTCTACGTGGAAATTCATTTTCTTCGTGCCACTGGTATGTCGGATCCATACGATGTAATTGACCATTACTGCCTTCGTTAGTGGCTAGTCCTTTCCCCGTCTCAAGGATACTGATATTTTTTCTGGGATAGGTCGGGTTTTGCGAGAGGATATACGCCAAGAGTTCCGCAAGGCAGTGCAGCGAGCTAGGCTGCCGAAGGTGGCTCCGCGCGCCATTCCCGCTGGCGTCTTTTATGGCAACTAAATACATACAATATTTCCTTTCGTTGTATTG